>PVKB01004957.1:0-116921 GCA_004027205.1 Ctenodactylus gundi | reverse complement strand
CTGATCATGCAATACATTTTAAAACATAGTACCACTTTATACAATACTTAAAACATAAAAACAATTACAGTCCCTTTCTGTCCCTCTCATTTCGAACCACTTCTCGGGCTCTTTTAGCACAATTTCAAACTCATTGAGTCTGAAGTGAGATCCAAGTATATATATTTATAAAAACTATTACCAAGATTATTACCATCAGGAAAATTATTATCATCTGGGGAAAACTGAGAAAGACCAAACCAGGAATCACTTAGATAAAATAAAACAGAAGACTCAATGACTTTCTAAATGGAGGGACAAGAGCCCTGGGATCTGCTAAAAACTGTCACGTCACCCCATGCCCATCCTTGGCGTTACTGTATGTGAATTTCCTTGATCGGAGGTTCTCCTCACGGCAGTAGTTTGAACTCCTCTGTGGGAAAACTTGGCATTAGGAAATGCAGAAGAAGAAAGCATCGTTTACAAGGGTAGTAAAACATTAAGTAGATACTTACGCATTATAACACACAAACAGAAAAAACTTAGAAAAACAGTATAATTGTTGATATTAAGGCAAGTGTTATTATTAATTTCAGAAGACTAGAACTTGTTTTACAAGCTTTTGAATTAATTCAAAACCTGTTATCTTAGTTATCTTTATTAAGATATTTTTAATGGAGAAGGGTAATTTCACAAATTCTAAGAGGAAAAGAAGTTGGAAGATTATTGTTCTCCGTTAAAAATAGCTCCTAACCTGGAGGGTGTCATCCTCATTTCTTTCCTAATGGCCCAATAGTTGTCATGTATGAGGAAATTGAAGGAAAATATTAAATTCTTACGTTCTACCTCTGGGTATATCTAACTTCACTGAATGAACTTGTTAGTTGTTTTCTTTGCTCCCCCAATGAAGCTCCAATGTACACTTGACCATGCTACTTGCCAAATATGGGCATTGTATAAAAATGACATTTTACTTTGCATTGCATTTTATTGTGTAGAGAAAGCATTAAGAACCAATGTAGGGAAATTTCCTATAAGCTCAAAAATACAAGAGAGGTTTCTAGGACTTTTCCCTGGTGGAAACAGAGGCCAATAGGGTACATAGGGCTGATTGTTTCATTTAACCATTAATTTTTTGAGGTCAGATGACAATTCCTTCTTCCACAGGAAAAAATTCCTATACCAGTTGGAACCACGGGTCACCCCATCCATCTCTGGAACGTGTGCATCCGTTTTGTCTTTCCTCCTCTCTCCTCGCTTTCTTTCATTTGTTGGATTTTTCTTTCTTATCTATTTTCAAATTCCCTTCTTCCTTGTCTTTTTTTGGAGAAATTTAAAAGTCTTACCAACCTAAGAATCTGCTCCACAAAATGTAGACAGAAGGAAAACAAATATATTATTGAATAATTACTAAACCAGATTGCAATGTGCTTTATAGGAAATCAGCTACAAAAACAGAAAAGAAATCCCACACATTTGCAGGTGAGCAGCTGCAATTCATTATGTATGTATTCTCTAGATTAATGTTAAGTCATGCCCTTGTAAGAGGATTTGACAGCACCCGTTGCTATATATTCTCTCATAGTTCATCCGAAGTTCAACAGGTAATTGAGGTCACCTTTTTTTTTTTTTGCTAGTGCTTTTATCCAAAAGAATAATAAAACTTCTCTTCTATAAGAAGTAAGTGGCTTATAGTTCAGAAAAAGGTGCCTAAGATACACTCCTAAGATGGCAGAAAAATAGCGGCCCTACCATCCTTCATGTTTACATTTCAAAGAGAGAGCTCTGTTGCCCTGAAGAGAGACAATCTTGAGTGTGAGGCTGGAAAGTAACTCACCTGGACTTTATAAAGTTTTACATACACTTCACATAGTTAGAGGAAGAATTTTCAAAACATGAGATTCTCAAAGAAATGTTCTAAGGAGAGGGAGAGATCTTTCTCTCTTTTGGCAATAAGAGAAATTTTAATTTTTAATTAACCTAGTTTCAAAAAATTTCCTTGAGCCCTGTTATTTGCTAGGCACTGCATCGTGTACAGATGTATGAGGATGAAGCTCCCACAGCACAATTTAAGAACGAATTGTGAAGAGTGGCAGGAAGCATGCTTAGCAGAGGATAGTAGTGGAGATGGAGAGTTGCTATGATGGCTTTTGACCTTTGTAGTACTTGATAGTCTGCTTTATCCTGCTGAGGTAGAAACACAAATTTAATAAAGGTCCTTTTACATTTCATTTTGTAACTGATACATAAAATTGTATCTATCATGTACAATCTGATGAGTTGAGTAATGGCTAAATTGGCTTAATTACCCTATGGTATTACTTCACATATTTTCCACGTTGGTGATGAGAACACCTAAAATCTACCCTCAGGATTTTTCCACAATGTAATATAGTACCTTGTCAGTAACTATAGTCGCCATGTTTTACAATAGATCTCTTGAACATATTCATTTCATGTAACTGAAATTTTGTACCATTTGAGCAATCTTTATTTCCCCAAAATGCCAAGTTTTCATCATTTTATGTTCAATTCCACGAGATCAACTATTTTAGAGCCCATATAGGAATAAGATGCTGTGGCATTTATTTTTCTTGGTCTGGTTTATTTTACTTAACATTGTTTTAAGAATATAAATCAGAAAACCATTATACTGAACAGTATAAAATTCCACAAAGAAAGAAAAACATAACTAACATATATTCCAATAATCTCACTGCTGGATATATATTTCAAAGGAAAGTATACTAGACCTCTGCATTCTAGTATTCACTGAAACACTATTCACAATGACAAGAAAAAAAGAAAGGAAGGTAGAAAGAAAGAAAATGGAAACAACATGAAGCCATCAGTAGATGATGGACACAGGAAATGAAATACATATACACAATGGAGTACTATTTAACCTTATAAAAGAAACCTTTTCATTTACAACAACATGGATGAGACTGACTTGTAACAGACCAGCTCCTTTTTTGAGACCTATATTGTATGTTTGAACTAAAAAAACCTTACATATGAACCAGACACCTTCTCATTTCATTAACTTTATATCCAAAGACCTAAAAGGGGACTTTTGAGAAAATTATGTGTTATTCTTAATTAAGATCTGGATTAATCACTTTTGAGAGATTTGGCTTTATCTTTTAAGAACACCTTTGTTAAACTCTCTGAGGTTGTTTTTAATTATTTCTGGAAGTGATCCACAGCTTACCTATTTAGAGTGTGGCCCAAGGACTGGCCACATCATGTAAGAGTTGTTAGAAGTGCACACTCTTGAATTTTCTCCAGCTCTAAGTAAAATCTGCATTTTATCAAGATCCTCAAGGTATCTTAGTGTTCTGACTTAAATCTAGAAGGTCCTCATATGTTTGGAAGGTGATTTAATTGTGGGCATTAATTGAATTAAGTGGATTAATCTATTGATTTCCTGTGCTGTTAAGAAGTGGGGCCTGGTTGGTAGAAGTAGGTTCTTGGAGGTGCGGCCTCAAAAGATGCACTCTTCACCCAGCTTCCCTGTAATCTTTCTGTGCCCTGTTATGATATCATGAGCAGGTATCTTCTCCCAGGACATTCTGCCACACTGCCGTTGCCATCTGACCATACAAGGACCAAGACTTCTGAATTGTAAGCTAAAAAAGTCCTTTCTCCTTTAAGCTGTGAGCATCAGGTATTGTGTCTCTGAGACAAGAAGGTCATTAAGAAAGAAACTGGTACCAGAAAAGTGTTATTACTGTGATTTTACCTAGTCATGTGGTTTAGAAGCCTTTGGAAATGGTTTCTGGGAGGAGGTTGAAAAACTTTCAAGATGCTAAGGTGAAGAGGTTTCACATGGGAAGAACTCTAGACAGCTGAGCAAGAGGCCATGAGTGTTTTCTCTGGCAAAAAAAAAAAAAAGGTGTATCTGCATTTTGCTGTTGGTCTGAAACTGTTTACAGATCTTATGAGTAAGAACTTGCCTTGAGAGTCTCAGAGGAGATTGAAAAGGCAGTGGAAAATTTAAGTAGCAGAGGGATTTTTAAGGCAGACCAATGTTCAGACTGTCACATGGGTCTTGTTTGCTACTTTTAACCAGCTGTACACTGAGAATCAGGAGAGAATAGCAGAGTCAAAAAATATGGAAAGGTTCCAGCTTTGTGATGAAGAATCTGCAAATAGTGGGCCATAGAAAACATGGTGGCTGAAAAGATTGGTGAAAAATACTTTCCACCAGGACAACAGAAAGGATGGCTTAAAGGCAATCCACACTTTGCAAGGTCAGGGCTTTAAAAGACTTTGCTCTCAGCAAAACATCCCAGGGCACCTCACAGGACCACAGAGGGAAGTGTTTGTCAGAACTCAAATCATCCTGAGCTCAACAACTCAGGAGCTCAGGGGTCCCTGCAGCAATAATCCAAGGGTCCCGCTGCTACTAGAGCAAGTGCCTGAACTTGTGTTGTCCATGTGGTGATGATTTCGCAGATACAGAGAATGCCCCATTATTAACAAATGGGATTATGTCAAATTAAAATGTTTTTGCATGGCAAAGGAAATTATTATGGGGGTCATGGAGGCTTCCACCCAAATTTCAAAAGAAAGGCATGGAGACCAGGCCCCTGAGAAGGTAATGCATGAAGCTGTAGGAGTGAAGGCAAAAGTGCAATAGAACCCCCAGGACATGGGGCAGCTTCTGATGAAAGCCATGAGCAGTGAGCAAAGTCACTCCAAGACGGACAGATTAGTATGTCTACACTCTTCACAAAATTGTTCTGGAAAATCTAGTTAATGTAATAAGACACGAAAATGTAAAAAGAGCTAAAATACCAGAGAGGAAGAGAAAAGATGTTCCAATTTACAGACAATTTGGATCCAAGAGAAACAAGTAGAAAACTTCAAAACTAATTAGAAAACTCATTAAGATGGCTGTAATACATAAGCCCTAAAGGCTTTGCTATGGATCAGAAAGAATGGTGGATAAAAAAGATCAAAACACAATACAGATATATATCTATCATCTATATCTAACTACCTATCTATCTGCTTCCAAAGCTGCATGTAATCAGTATGTATTGAAAACATGCACAAATGAAAAAGAAACTATAATGCTAAAACTAAAAGTTAAATGGATTCTCAAAACATCATCAAGATACTATCTAACTCCAGAGAGACTGGCGTGTATCAAGAACACAAACAGCAATCAGTGCTGGCGAGGCTGTGGGGAGAAAGGAACCCTCCTGCACTGCTGGTGGGAATGTACACTGGTACAACCACTATGGAAAGCAGTACGGAAGTCTCTCAAAAGACTGGAAATAAATATCCCCTTTGATCCAGTGATACCTCTTCTGGGAATTTTCCCAAAAGAGTTAAAAACAGCACATAACAGAGATACATGTATACCCATATTCATAGCAGCACAACTAACAATAACTAAAATATTGAAGACACCAAAATACCCACCAACAGACCAATGGATACCTAAATTGTGGCATTTATACACAATGGAATACTACTCATCTATAAAGACAGACAGGTTGGAGGCTTTTCAGGTAAATGGAGGCAACTTGAGACCATCATGCTCAGTGAATTGAGTCAGAAGCAGAAGATGAAATATCTAATGGTTTCTCTGATATGAGAAACCCAGATCATTATTTAATGATTATTATTTCATAGAATTATTTATTTAATGTGGGAATTATTTCATAGAATTTAATGTGGGAACTAATGGGAACTGGAGGGGAAGGGCCAAAAAGCGAGAAGGGAAGGATTTGTAACCATCATGATATGCATGTGCACAAAATACTCAAGATCAATGTAAACTTTGTTCTGCACTTATACATATCAATAAAATGGGGTGAGGGGGGCTTTAAAATCATTTGAATAAGATTGCATTATTAAATGTTGTGATGACTTATTTATGGGACAAAAATGAAATTCTTAGTTCCCATCATCCCTGAAAGAAATTTCAAAGGACCTACCTCACAAACAAACACACACGCGTGCACAAAGATACACTACACTGTGAAATCTACAAGACAAAACAGCAAAAAGTATATTTGGATTCAGAACATTCCATTAAAAAATGAAGCATTGAACTGATTGGGAATTGGAAGCATGCTGAATTTGAAACTGGAGCAAAGAAAATTAACAGCAACAACATAAAGGAAAGTAATAAGACTTCAAAAAATAATTTTCAACTGGGCTACAGAATTAACTTTTGCAGCATAAAAAAACAGGAAATACCCTTCTTAAAAACACTAAGGAAAAAGATAACCAAGTCAGTGCAAATTTGAACATAACCTATGAATAAATTAAAGGACACAGAATACAATACAATGAGTGTGAACTCCCAGTAGTGTTTGGGAAAATAATTTACATGAATAATGTTGATTTGAAAATCTTCAGAAATGTGCTGATCATCCTCAGTATAGAAGAAAATACACTAATCACCGTGCTAGACCCCAGAGATAGAGCCATAAACAAAACCAATCTTCTACAAAATAAATTTTAAAATAAAATCCTTGCCCTTGGATCTTGCACTCTGTGCACAGAAGTAAAAATAATAACAATAATATTTTAAGAATGCTTAGAAACCTCTTCTACTACAAGTAGAGTAAGCGAGCCTTCTGTTCCCTTTATCTTGACTTTGTAATAATCACCTTCTTTTCTCCATTCATCTAGCAAATACTTGCTAAGCACTTTCTATTTGTCAGGCCATGTGCTATGTGCTAGGGATATATCATTACATGGAACCAGGTTAAAATCACCACAGTCCAAAACTCACTAGACAAACAATAAATACATGATCCTGAATATGTGATAAATGATGTTATATATGTAAGAATATGATGTATCTCAGGAAAAAGGAAAAGTAGCACAGGTTCAAGTGTGAGGTGGAAATGCCAACCACATGGATTCCATTAGGGTGACGCCTTCTGAGCAGACTTGAGGGGATGAGGAGGAACTTGCTACAGAGGTGTGGCTGGAGAAAAGGCGGGAAGTAAGAGTGAGGCCGCGAGTATCTGGGAGAACACAAAAGGGGCAACTACAGAATAAAAGAGGGAAGAAAAAAGAGGGAAGAAGCGAGCGGACAGTAAGGAAGGCAGTTCATAATGCAGTGGGTGTGTGGAGTGGGGTGCATACATCATGTAGGTTTTTATGCTTTTCAGTGTTTCAGTGTCTTGAATAAATCTGTTACTGTTTAGTTCTAAAATTTTCCTCCAAAATCTCATGTGTTCGAAGGTGACTGGATCATGGGGTTATTAGAGTCATGGGTAGATTAACCCATTGATCATGCCCTGTGTTATTAGGAGGTGGGGCTTCACTGCGGGGACGGATGGCTGGGGGTGTGGCCTGGGAAGGACCTTCTTGTTCTCAGCTCCTCCCTGCTCTCTCTGCTTCCTGGCAGATGTGAAGCGGTAGGTTTCCTCCATTGCACCCTTGAACCATTGCTTTCTCTATCTTGAAGTCAGAGAACCTTGCATGGACTCGTGAGACCGCTGAAACTGAGCTAAAATAAACCTGTCCTCGTTAATGTTCTGAGTGTCCGGTATTGTGTGCCAGCAAAAGGAAAGTGAATAAGACACAGGCACCGACATACGATTGAACAAGTTCTCTCTCGCTGCACTGAATATGAAAATGGAATGTATTCAACAGGAGCTTAAAATGGCAATTGCAAGTAGAGGATTCCTCTAACAACTTCAGTGAGAACTGCTATTACAATGGTAGCAGTAGAGACAGTGAGAAATGGCCAGACTCTAGAAATATTTTGATTGTAGGACCAACAGGATTTTCTAGAATTTTTAAGGTAGAGGGAGACAGATCGAGGCTTTAAGATTTGGAACCTGAAATACTTAGAAGGTGAATCTGTCAGATGGTCTGATATTCTATCACCCTCTGGTTTTATTTCTTCAACATTCCTCGCCCGTCCTGTTTGAGACCCACTGGCCTCTTTGCTGGTCCTTGGAATCATAAGCACTCTCCCCTCTTTAAAACGTTTATGCTGAGAGGGGTTAAAGCACATGCACAACGTCCTCAGTTTGACTGCACAGTGACACACACACACACACACACACACAAAGCTGTGGTGACGACACGCCTGTAGTCCCAGAACTCAGAGGACAGAGGCAGGGGATTGAGCTGCGTCTGAAGCCAGTCTGGGCTATATAGTGAGTTCAGCACCAGCCTGGGCTACACAACAAAACTCTGTCTTAAAACAAAACAATGACTTTGTGCTGACACATTTCTTGCCTGGAAATGCTTCTCCCACTAACATCTGCAAAGCTAACCCCTTCCAGTTTTGCTCAAAAAGACCTTCTCATGCACCACAGTGAAGATCTTGACCACCTGCTACCATCCCAGCATGCTCTAATACTCCTTAATTAACTCTGCACATTTTCTCCTCTATAGTATTTGCCACCATCAAACATACTATGGATTAACAGATTTTATGCCAATAATTTATTTTCTGTTTCATTATGTGTCTTAGTTACTTTTTCGTTGCTTTGACTCAATACCTGTCACCCACAAACTTAGGAAAGGAAAGGTTTATTTTAGCTCACAGTCTCGAAGGTCACAGTCCATCCAGGGTGGCGGGCAGCAATCAAGGACATAGCAGAGAGAGAGGTGGAGGCAGCTTCCCCGGACAAACAGGAAGGCCAGCTGAGGCTAGTTGAGACTAGTCCCCGTCCTCCAGGAAGGCAGGTGCAGCTTATGTATCCTTTCATGTCTCCGCCCAGTACCAGTCCCTCCTGCATCCAGGTGTGGCCACTACACACCGTTAATCCTAACTTAATTGCAACGCACCCCCCTCCAGACCAGACCCCAATCCACCAACATCACATGATTCCATAAAAATACATGAGACTTTTGGGGGGCACTCCAGATCCTAGCCACAACACAGTCCTCCTTCCCAGCTGAAACTTCTTGAGCCTGGCCTTTCCAATCCACACTTCTATCAGCATTCTGGTCTTCTGAGCCGTGACCAGAATCTCCCCCTCAAGCTCGGCTCAGAGCACTCAAAGGCTTCTCCAGTTTGCATCCCCAAACTTTTCCCAATTCCTTCTACAAGCCAGTTCCAAAGACTTCCAAGTCACATCATCAGGTAAAGTACACCAACGACCCCACTCTCAGTATCGATACTGTCTTAGTTTCTTTTTCATTGCTGTGACCCAATACCCAACACCCACAAATTTAGGAAAGGTTTCTTTTAGCTCACAGTTTCAGATGGTCACAATCCATTCAGGGGTGGCCGGCAGCAATCAAAGCACAGGACAGAGGCAGAGGTAGAGGCAGAGGTGGAGGCAGCTTCTCAGGACATCACAAACAGGAACGCAAGCCCAGACCAGTTGAGACTAGTCCCCTCCTCCAGGAAGGCGGACGCAGCTTATATATCCTTTCAGGTCTCCGCCCAGTAATCAGTCCCTCCTGCATCCAGGTGTGGCCACTACACAACGTTAATCCTAACTTATCTGCAATCCACCCCTCCAGACCAGACCCCAATCCACCAACATCACATGGTTCCATCAAAATACATGAGACTTTTGGGGGACACTCCAGATCCTAACCACAACATTATGCTAACACCCAATTTCTACAAGAGAAGAGAGCTTGGCCTATAAAGGTGCTCTGAATGTAGAGAGCATTTAGATAACTAAAATGTTTGTTGAATGAGTGAATGTGCACAGTCATTCAATTCTCCTGTTTTTCGCACCAATGTCTGCTATTTTCCTGGTGCAGGTATCTTGATTCTCTGGAGAATAAAACTTCATAGCTCTGTGAAGTATGGGAAAACATCTTGGATGTTAGGGGCTTCCCAACTGCCCTCTATTCTTCCTTATACAGCATTTTGTACAACCTTAAATTACACGCACTTAGGAATATAAATTTGAAGCTATAATACGATTAGCATTATTTCCTCATTTTTGTCATTGTTATTTTAGGATTTAGGTTTCTATGACCTAAATCAGATCACATCCACTTTTCAGCTTTCAAAATGTTCCTGCTGTTATGAATTTTCTTGATTTTTCTTATCTTTCTGGGTGTTTAAATAATTTCTTTCCTATAAGTAGAGAGGTTGATTGTAGAGTGAAATTCTAAGCAGGTTGAATCTTTCATATTTACTTGTGAACATTGAAATGCAGAATCAAATACAGATCTATGAATAGTAGTAGGGAAAGACTTCTATAAAAAATCTAAATGAATAAAACAAATAGGAGAACAATTTATGAAGAATTTGATCAAACACTCATTAACTAGAAGAACTTTGGCAAGTTGTTCACTCTTTCAAACCAATTTCTTTATTAGTAAAATGGTACTAAAGTAAGAGCTTCATAAGTGATAAACACTAAGTGAAAACTAAAACATGTAATAATGTTGTAGGACACGTATGGCATGGAGATAAGCTCTCTACAAATGCTGCTGTTTGTATTGTGTTATGCAATTTATTATCATACCTCTATTTCAAACCTCCTATGCTGTGGGTAGAACTCAGGGTCTCACACATGCTAGGCAATTGCTGTAACACAGAGCTACATTCCCAGGCTTTGTGCTTACTTTGTATGCCAAAGCTACTAATCCCACTCCCCAGATTCAGGATCAAATAATTGTCTTTACTTAATAACTAAGCAGTGTTTTAATGGCGAGCCTCCATATAAGGTTGAATAAGACATCGTTATGAAAACTAGTTCCTGGTGTGGAGGAATGACACAGCCGTTTAAGCGCTTGCCTTCCAAGCTCAAGGTCCTGAGTTTGATTCCCCAGCACCACATAAAGCCAAGTGTAGTGGTGCATGCCGGTAATCCCAGAACTCAGGAGGCTGGGGCAGGTGGATTATCTCGAGTCCGGGGCCAGCCTGGGCTGCAGAGTGAGTTCAGGACCAGTCTGGGCTACAGAACAAGACTCTGTCTCAAAATAAATAAATAAAAATAAAAAAAGCTGTTTCCTGTGTTAGTACCGACTTTCCTGTACGTTTCGCATTTCTAGGAGATACCTGCTTATCCTCTTACACTTAAGTGTGACAACTCTGTACATCCACTCACTGTCAGTACCATGCCTGTGTCATTTTCTTGTGCATAGGAAACATTTTGAGAACCTGCAGCACTCTGGGGCATGGGGCCATCTGTTTCTGTATCCTGCTGAGCAGGTGGGCCTTCCTGTCACAGTGATGCCACACAATGGAATAGGGAGTCCTGTGAAACTGTGTCAAGTCTAGATAGGCTCCCAATGGAGATGGCTCTTCTGTTCCTGGAGACACTCTAGATCTTACATCTCCAGGCTCTTGGGGGTGCGGATCAATGGGCTGCTGAGGGACGGAGCGGCCGTGGGGCTTGGGCCTCCCTCGGGATGCAGCAGCCTATGAGCTGTCATCACTTCCTCTGTGGAGCTCCTCTTCCCTCGGCTTAGGAAGTCTCATAGCGATTTAAATCAAAACACGTTTATTCTGAATTTTCATCTTCATTTTATGCTAGAATTAGGCTTCTAAAATTCAGATCACAAAACTCTGACCCATTTATTAGAGGATCTTACACTTAGAACACAATGTATCTGGCTGAAAGAGAGGCATGTTGGGTCCAAATAGAGATAAGGGAAAAAGATGTGCTGATATATCTACCTGTAATTTATTCACATGTAAGCTTATTTTGAATTTTGTTTGTAAAACCTGGAAAATCTTATTAAGTTACAATCTAGATCATGTAACAAGGTTACTTTCAAAGAAAAGGATATTATTGAATAAGAACTATCATTTTTACTCTCATTCTTCTAATTTTTTGAATTTTTAGAGCAGATGATTCTCAAGTGTGAATATGAATCAGAACAAATTGGAGGTCTCATTGAAACTCTGATTGTTGGGCTCTAACCAGTGATTTGTAATTCTAACAAATTTTCATTGATATTGTTGCTGTCATGTTAAGAAAAATAGGCTGGTGGAATGGCACAAGTTAGAGTGCTTGCCCAGCAAGCCCAAGGCCCTGAGTTTGATTCCCCAGCACCATGTAAGCTGGGGGTGGTAGCACACACCTGTAATTACAGCACTCAGGAGGCTGAGGCAAGAGGATTTTTATGAGTTCCAGGCCAGCCTGGGCTACATAGTGAGTTCAGAAATAGCTTGGACTACGGAGTGAGACCCTGTCTCAAGAAAACAAAACAACAACATCAAAAATCCCTACAGATTTGCTTTAGGTCTGTGGAAAATATAAAACATATTAAATTTTTGAAGTCCTAAAGTGTATGATTCTTTCACAGTTCCTACTGAGTCTTCACTAAAGAATGCCCCACTTCCTAATGTAACAATTGGTCAGATGCGTCCAGGTCACGTGCCTTAACTGTGTCCACCTCCCCACTGGCCCATATGTAAACTGAAATGAAATTCTCTCATCTGAGGAAGGTCTTCTCACAGGAGGCTGAAAGGCTTCCCATTCATTCTGCTGAAATCATTCTCTTTTTATTTTTCTTTGAAAATTTCCTCCCCAGATCTGTTCCAAAATGAAACAAAAACATAGTGAAGTTCTGAGGAAACATTTAAACTTAAGAAAAAAATAGGCAAGTAGACAGTTTTCTTGTGTTTCCCTGTCAATTCTGTCAGGCTGATCTCTTAGCTCTAAATTCCAACCAATCATTTATCGGTTTCCTTTCTTTATGTTTATTAGAGAAAGAAAAGCTGGAGTCTCCTGTAGCTAGGATAATTGCAGAATGTCTTAAGACTTTCTCGGTATCTTCTGCAAGTGGCATACTTCACTGAATTTGTACTTTAAGGGGTGTGTGTGTGTGTGTGTGTGTGTGTGTGTTTGAAAGATCTCCCTAGAGACCTGGCCTGGTTTCTGCCTTTTATGGATTTCTCATTTGCTTTTCATGTCTTTGTGCAGTGTAGATTTGGCTCTAACTCTTAAACTTCCTGATTTTTCTATATACTGGCAGCAAGAATTTTTTTTCCTTTGGGGGGCGATTGCTTTTGTGAATTAATGCTTTTACCTTCTCTTTTCTCTTGGCTCAGTGAATCTAGGCAATAAACTTGCTCTTTTCACACCATTTTTATTTGCCTCCATAGCCAATGGAGTATTCCAAATATATGAAAGATATTCACATCAATTTCTTCTTAAGCTTCACTTCTAGAAGGACTGGGACTTTCTGTCGCAGGGTTTTCTCTCCATATTAGCTTTCATTTCTGGTTTGTCTCTTCTGCTCTTGGGTATGTACACTGCGAACGCCTCTAGCCCGTCTTCGCCTCCTTGCCTGTTTTGCAGTAAAATTGAATAGCAGGGCTAAAGTAATGGCGTCTTAATGTGAATGTGTTTTAATTAAAACTTCATATGTTGCCTGATGAGAATGTCTAATTCAGCTGGTTCTAAAAGCTCCGTTATTTTAATCATGACCAGAGAGCAGCAGGCTGTTTAAAGCTGCTGCAGATGTACTCTTTGGAGGCTAATAATAAAGAATCGGGAAAAATTATTATTTTTAAATCGGGATTTGGCATTAGCCCACTTTAGCCCTTTCAAGTCTGTTTTTGAAGCTCAGAATTTCTCCTTGTGGGTATGTACTTTTCACAGTGCATCTGGACAGCTGTAACAAAGCACCATAAATTGGGTGGATGGGTGGCTTAAAAGAATCGAAGTTTGTTTCTCAGAGTTGCAGAAGCTGGGAAGCCTTAGATTAAGGTGCCATTGGCAGATGTGGCTGCAGTGAAAGCTTACTTTCTGGTTGGTTGTCTCTGCTGTGTAGAGGGGTACGTGAGCTTTCTCAGGCCTCTTTTATAGGGGGCATAGACATCTCCCAAAGGTCTTGCCTCCAAACCACGCCTCCTAGAGGGGTGGGTTTTCCGCCTACAAAATTTGGACAGACACAAACTTTCAGAGAAAAGCAATATCCAACCGAAATGCAGATTTCGACCAGGAAATACATCTCAAATGCAGAACACTTGCCTAGAGTACAAGAGACCCCGAGTTCAATTCCAAACACATCAAAAAATCATAGAAAGAAAAAAATAAATGCAAATGTATATTCACAAAAGTACGTGTCAAGTCTTCACAATATAAATATTTGTAATAACCCAAAGTCAGAACCTATTCACGTGCCTTATCAATAGTAGAATGGGTAAATTTTACTAGTATTATGCAAGGAAATAAATATTACATAATAATCAAAATGAACAGCTGAAAGTACACGCAACAGCAGGTAAATATAACTCAACAGTGTTGACTAGAAGAAACCAGTAACAGAGAAAAGCAGCCACAGGTGTAGGCATTTATCACTGCAATTAAATGAGGCTTAAAAACAGGCAAAACTTATCTATGGATAGTGGTTACATTTAGTGGTGATAGTTTTATTGTCGTGGGGTCTCAGTATTCTGAATTGATTCAAAACATTTATCTTCCATGATAATTTTGACTTGGAAGAAAAGCTAGAGGCTACATAGTGTTATAGTTTGGATCTGGAGTGTCCCCAAAAAGCCTCTGTACCTATGAACATTGTGTACTGTTGGGATGGGGGGTATGCCTCGTAGGGGTAGATGTTTGGGGCTTGACCTGTAGGGGTGTGTGTGATGGTTCTGCCCTTCCTCTCTGACTTGGCTCTGCCGTGCCTAGAGGAGCGTTTTCTCTGGCTCTGGCCCTTCCATGTGATTCCACCATTTCCAGCTGACCATCGTGAATGGATTGTGACCTTATGAAAAGGTAAATTTTTCCTCCTTAAAGCTTTGCATATTAGGTACTTTGTCAAAGCAATGAGAAAGTGTCTGAGACACACAGTGTCACATCTGATGAGTAAGGTAGATGAGGACACATTGTGATGTTTTTAGGAGCCTGCCTTTCCACTGGATAACATTCAGCGCCCACACCCACCAAGTTTTTGACCACGCCTTACAAAGAAAGAGGACTTCCTGAACTGATTCAGAAAGTGGCAAGCGTGGTAAGATGAACGTGTTCAAATGCAGGGGAGTATTTCCACGGGAATTAAAGGCAATTTTCCTTTTAGTGTAATAAAATTTTAAAGTAAACAATCCCCTTATATTTAAGTTATGCCATGTATAATCATGATATTTGCACTTTCCAGATGTTTATTTACATCAATTAAAAAGTTAAAAAAGAAAATCTCCTCTGCACCTGATTCCTCCCGAAATCCTGTTTCTCTTTTTGGGGAGACAATTAAGGTCTCTTTTATATTTCTGTACATCTTCTAATTATATACATTTATATCTTCTGTTCTGAACTCTTTTTCCCAAGGTTTTTGTATTTTAAGCATCCTTGTACCATTCTACTATCTTTTTTTCTGGGGAAGAAAAAATACTTATACAATGAGAAGAGTAACAGAGGTAAAGCAAGCATGGTGACAAGCGTGCCCGTAGTCCCATCTACTCGGGATAGTGAGACAAGATGATTGTTTGAATCCAGGAGTTTGAAGCTAGCGTGGGCAACTTGGTAAGATTTCATTTACAAAAGGAGATTAGTACAGATAATATCTTCCTCCAAGGTAAAAGTTGGGCAGTGTTACTAACAATTCTGTTTAAAAGATTAGGAATTGCTGGGCACAATGTCGTTCATTTGCAATGCAAAGCTACTACGTGCCTAATGTCCATCTGGTATGCACCATGTGCCTCCCAGGGTGCATGAAAGAGGCACGGAAAGTCAACACAAGCATAATGTTCTACTGCCTTCTTTTTCATGAGGAATAAAGTCCTTTGCCTCTGATTCAAGAGTCTCATGTGTTCTGTCATCAAACACAAAACTGTAGTAAACTACCATGTTAGCTTGCGCATAAGGCAAAGTCTCAGACTCCTGATAATGCTTGACGGGCACCTTTGGCAGCAATCCACGTTGGATTAAATTGCTGAATATATTTAGCCTTACTGTGTTATCCGAGCCTAAATATCACAATAACCTAATTCTTTCCAATAAGGGATTAGGAGAGTGGAGTAAGTAACTATTGTTAATACCTATCGATCACATACTATTGTATGAAACACCATGCTAAGACATATTGCATGCATCCATTGTTAATTAGGGGTTCTGAACAATCCACAAGACAAGTACTGTGTTTTCCCTCAGTTTAAAGAGGAGAAAACTGTGGTTTTGAGGCAAAGTAACATACCAGGTATCGCACAGCAAGAAAATGATAAACTTGGAATTTAAACCCACTTGCTCTGACTTCAGAGCTCACATTCTGTAGTCTCACGTATGCATCAGTTTATATAACAATAAGGGCCAGAGGTGGATCTCGATTACCTAGTATGGTAGAATCACTATACACAGATAAGCTCAAAAGCCAGCCATTTGCTAAAGCCATTGTGGAAACATCACAGCGTCAGTGTTAAGAAACTACCATTCATACCAGCATGGAGGTGTTTGTTCTGCCACAAAATATTGATTTTGAAAAATATTGTGATGTGGAAATAGTCATCTCTAATAGCTTCTCCTCATTACATCCTGGAGCCCCTTAATCGAAAGGATGGTATGGCCCACCAATCTGACATTTACATTCAGAGTTCATTCTATTTTAAGATACACCTAGAAACAGATTAGACTAAACAGGCAACAGTGCGCAACTAAAGACTTTCCAAGCAATGCAAGATCTTAATATATAGCTCTCTTCTTTCTTATACTTAATTTTTTAACATTACTAAGTTTTAAAGGACATGTTTTTCTCCAAAAAGAAAAACACCAATTATTCTATGTGTTGGTTTAGTTTCTTTTTAATAAGAAACTTGTAAGAAAATATAAAGTAGGAGAAAAAGGACACATGCTTAATTCTGTTGGCTGTTGGGTAGAGTACCTGCCACTAGTTAATTTTAGTATGTTTCATAATTTCTTATTTGGAAATTAAAGCGAGTACATTCAGGATCACTCTTTGGAAGAAAAATTAATTAGAAAAAGAATTTTTGACCTAAGATTTCAGTGGCTGGGAAGGGCTCACGGAAAGCATTGCCCGTATACAAATTAGAAACAGCTAAGAAAGTCTACCACAGCTCTATATCCTGTGCATAAGGTACGCATTTTGGTATATGTGGGATGAAATACACTTCAGCTCACAGAAATTACAGACAGGAAAAACATTCTGACTGAAGGTGAAGACCACATGCTGAGGGCCAAAAGCTCCTTCTGCACATAAAATACAATGTAAAAGAGGGAGCAGAAACCTCCTTCCCCATCAATCCCCAGGCTCCGTTACTTGCCAGATTCAATTAGTTTGGATAAACCAAGCAGAGGAAACTACACAGAGAGTCATAACAACAAAACATACATTTCAGGATGCAGCCTGACTTCATGGCAACTGAGAATGCAAGCACAGTTAAAAGCCAGCTAACCTGGAACGTTATCTATGCTTTTCTCACCTACAAGGACCTCTTGCAATTAGCCTGCCAGGAAAACTGAGTTCAGACAACAATAAAATAATACAATGAAACATAAAATGTCACAAGAAAGACAATACAAGAAAAACAGCAGTATAATTAAATTCTATTTTTAATCTTTTTAAATATACCCTATAACACACATATTGAAAAGTGCACAAAACAATATACTGCTCAATAATTCATCATAAAACGAGCACCCAGGAACCCATACTCAGTCCAAGAAATGGAGTGCTATTGAAGCCCAGAAGTTATGTCCCCATCCTGTGACATCATTCTTTCTCCCAAAGGTAAAAGTAACCATTATCTTGACTTTATGACAATTGTTTGCTTATTTTCTACTGTGCTATGTTATTCTACTCATGATTTTCCAACACTGTAGCATAGTTTGGGAATTTTTTTCAACTTTATTGAAATAGACTCACACATTCTGTCATATTTCATATAATATCTATGAGATTCATCCATGTTGGAATGTGGTCCTAAGGCTCATTTTCAAGGAATCGGTTTGCTCTATGATGGAGAATGCACATCTTCCATTTTAGTAGATAGCGCCTGCTTTTCATGGTGCTTGTGGTGCTTTATCCTCTACCCCATAGCAAGGAGTCCTGCCTCTACACAGCCTCATCTTCATGTAGTGTAATCCATCTTTTCCATGTTAGCAATCCTTTTCCACAGCTAGTATCATACTGCGCTTCAATTCTTTCTTGATGATCACTAAGACTCAAGTTATTTTATCTGTTTCCTATTCATTCCATAATCCTGTTTTGCAAACTACCTATTGAATTTTGTTTTTCTTTTGGAATATTTCTCTTTTGCTTAATGATTTGAAGTTATTTTTAAAAACATACTCAAGATAAAGCACTTTGTCACCTATACTATATATATATATATATATATATATATATATAGCCTCTCCGAATGCTGTGGGGGTGGGGTGGGGGGGGCGCTAGCACCACAAAGGAAGTCTCAATACTTGGACTTCTAACAATGTTAGGGACTTCAAAGTAGCCAAATACAAAACTTGTGTAGTTAGATTCTTGGTCAGCCCCAGTGTTCCAGCTAGCCCAGAGCTAGTTGGGCGTATGCATTCCATTCCAGAAGGCGGGATGTGGGGAAGAAAAGAAACACAGCCAGGAGTAGGAGCTGAGACATCACAAATTAGATGCCTGTAGAGCCACTGTAGGGATGTCTAGTGATTCCGATCACCCAGCTGAGACTCCAGTCCTTGTGGAATAAGAATGATCTACACCTGGTGAATCCTGCCCGACTCCGTGACTCACACAAAATTGAACAATATAAAATGTTTGTTCTCTAACACAACTTAGGGGAGGGTAAGCTGTTACCCAGTGACAAATACATGGAAAAGGAGATGCCAAATTGAGTACAGACAGATTCTGCCGGAAGTGGTGTAAGTGCAGGAAAACAGCAGGCTGCAACTCTGGGTGCCAGTGAGCAAGCAACATGGTGGAGGAAATATTTTGGGATAAAAGTGTTATGTCCTTTTTACTGCTTGGACAGAGAAAGCGAAAGGAGGCTTCGTTACCATAATCGCATCTGATAATTTATCTCATCATTCTGGCATTTTGAACTCTAGTAAATAACAACTTTTTTTGAGACAGGGTCTCGCTCTGTGGTCCAGTCTGGTCCTGAATTCACTTCAGAGCCCAGGCTGGCCTTGGACTCAGGGCAATCCTCCTGTCTCAGCCTCCCGAGTGCTGGGATTACAGGCGTGCGCCACCACGCCCAGCTTATGTGGTGCTGGGGAATCGAACTCAGTTACTTAGTGCTTGGTTCAGCGCTTGCTCAAGCGCTTTAACCGTTGAGCCATTCCTCCAGCCCAATAACAATTTTTTGAACCAGGAAGACTACGTTCTTATTCTTAGTAATGCATAACTTTAGGTATTTTTCGAGGAAAGGAGAACATACTAGAGTTCAATAATAAAATGTTTATTACAGTACTAGGTGTAAAAGTGCCTCAGCCACAGTTTTTAAAAATGCATGATGAGAATACATGGCTCTTCAATGCAGAGATGATAAATAAATAAATAAAGCCCAGAGGCAGAAAAGCCTGACCATATTCTGTAGTCAAGATACGACCCTCCCAAAAAAGATAAGATAGAAAGTTAACAGTAAAACCCCAGATCCTATAGAGATTCTTTCTTAAAGTCTTTAATCCTTTCCTTTGATCAACTTAGACAACTAGAGAATAGAAAAAAAATCTTTTATACTTTCTGGGTTTTTTATAATTCTTCAGATCACACTGAAGTAGTAGATTGAGTGGTCAACTGTGAACTATTCTTCTATCCATAGCTGCTTTTGGACATCTAAAATTCTGAAGTTTCTAAAATTCATTTATTTTTCCTCTTCATTTGAAAATATTATTATCTATAGAAATGCACAATGTTTCTGATGTCAATACTATTATAGGATACTGTATAGATGGCATTTTGAAATCCATACTTATGATGTCAGATATCAAAATACTAATATCAGTGTCGACAGCAATAATAACATTATAAGAGACACAAAGACTTACCAATACATTTTGAATAGCACATACTCCTAAAGTAGAAATAAGAAATTGTCAGTGTTGCTCCTGAAAAGGAAGGACCGAGATTTTTCTTTGACTGTGACTTTCTTTCTTAAACATATGCATTTTTTTTATAATAGTCTTTCAGTCCATATTTATTGAGATCCAGTGTGTGGAGAATTCATTTCTGGCTGTTTGGGAGAAATGTAAAAAATAGCACTGAATTCTCAGCACAGGAAGAATTTATTTTCTAACAGGAAGAAAGAATATCATGTCACGTACATAATGTGTGTGAAGGTGTATGTGCCTATTAAATTCCATATCCATATCTATATGTACGTGCAGATGTTTGTACATTTCTTACCCACATCTCCACTTTTTCACTCATGTGGTAGTGAAGATGACAAACTATGGCCTGAGGGCTAAATCCAGCTGAGGCTAAATCCAGTGGCCTGTTTTTCGTCAGCCCTTGAGCTAAGAATGACTTTCTTTTTTACATTTTTAAAGGTATTTTTAAAAAGTAAAGACAAGGAAGAAGATGCAACAAGGACAGTATGAGGCCCACAAACCCTAAAATATTTACCATATGACTCTTTACCAAAATGTTTATTGACTCTGGATTTAGAGTAATCCATCAGATGACAAACTTTATCAAATTAGACCTAGTAACTGGGGTTACTGTGAAATTGAGTGCAAGATAATCTTTGACTGAATTGGGCAAAGTTTGAATAGAGATTCCTCACATTTGTACTGAGCTGGTTTTCAAAGGCCTTGTATGTGGAAAGCAAAAACTTGTACTGAATTCATACCTATTAGTATAGGAGGTCTCACATGTAGATTTCCCATGCAGGTGCAGAAATCTTTGTCATCTCTGATAGCATAGGCTATTCAAATAAAATGAGCAAATCTAGACCTCTCTCTCTCTCTCTCTCCCACCAAGCTGATGTTCAATGTTTCTCCATTCTATATGTAAAAAGTACCCATAAAGACCTTCTGGTAGTCATCCAGTGACATTAAATCTTCTTCACTCAAGTTTCTGGTTAATTGTGACATAGCTGATTGAGGTTCCAATCCCTCCAGATATCACAGAAAACAACTATATTGTATCAAAAGTTCTTTGGTTGGTGGACCAGAAAACTGCCTTTTGATTGATTCAGCCATGCAGCTGGAATTTGCAGTGTGTGACTCAATCATTTGGCTCATGTTCTCTGTGTGTCTTTGCTGAGAAGGAACATTTCATTTCTTCCTCAAAAACATTTATCAGAGTTTCTTCTTGTGTGTGTGTGCATTTTAAATTTTCTGTACCTCACTTTCTCTAATATCTCCACATTGCTTTTTCTGGGTCCTATGGCAGATGAGTGTGGTACTTCTGTGACCATGGTTAGAGAGTGACCCATATAAAAAGTCCAAAGTATAGCAGATACCGTAGACAATCGCCGAGATGTTAACTTCCCAGAGGAATTTGCTGTTGAGTACAAGAACAAATGCTGATCCTTGAATCAACTTTCTGACCTACGCACTCTTTCCAATGCGTATGTTCAGGGATCTAGTAATTGCTCCATCAGATTTTTGTTCGATACAGGCCTGTTGTTTTCAGTGAAGGCTCAAGAAGTGTCATTGAGAACCCAGAGATGAAAATTTGGTGAGCACCAAATATTTGGGGGATGATTAATTAAATACAGTAGGAAAAATTCTGTCAGAATAGACGGATAATAATGCTAACAATAGTGTAAATGTTTATCAAGTGCTTCCCCTTTGCTAACCACAGAGCCAAAACAATTGTACAAATTTTCTCATTTATCCCAACACATCTATGATCTGGGTTCTATTAAATTTTGTTTTTGAGACAGGGTCTCGATCTGTAGCCCAGGCTGGTCGTGAACTCACTATGGAGCCCAGGCTGGCCTTGGACTCACAGCAATCCTCCTGCCTCGGCCTCCCGAGTGCTGGGATTACAGGCGTGTGCCACCTGGCTTGCCTTATGTGGTGCTGGGGAATCGAACTCCATTACTTAGCACTTGACTTAGTGCTTCCTAGGCAAGTGCTTTAACCACTGAGCAATTCCTCCAGCCCCTATTAAATTCTTTTTTCCGTAATGGAGGTTGAGAGCAGGGCCTTCACACTGGGATTCACCCTTAGCTCCTTTCTTATTTTTGATTTTGAGACAATATTTCACAAAGTTACTGCATTGCTAGGTTATAACAGAGTTGGAAACTGATGGAGAAGGTGCAGAGTCTGGATTCTGTTATCCTGTTTTAAAAAAATAGTTTGCCCAGGCCTGATGGTGTTGCCCTGTAATCCAAGCTGTCTGGGAGAAGCAACTTAGTAACTGGGCAACTTAGTGATAGAATGAGACCCTGCCTCAAAATCATGGACAGAGATAGAGAGAAAGAGGAGAGAAAGCAGAGAAAGAGAGAACTTTGGTAATAGTTTTTCATTTTAGTAGCCAATTAGCGTGGATGGACTAAAACACCAGATGCTGTCCCTCTTGCAATAAGCAGCAGCTGGAGTATTTGTTCATTTCTTGCCTTAACTGGTCTGCTTTGACTGAGCCTCGCAGACGCACAGTTCAGAGGTCACTCAGAGGCCTGGGAAGTGCTTGTATATGGAATACAGTGTTTCTGTATTTCTCATTTCTGATATTTCTTTCCTACTTTGCATCTATTGTGGTCATTTACTCCCTGTTTTCTTTCTTTCTTCAAGCCAGTAAGACTTAGGTATTTACCATCACAGTTTCAACCACCTCTCATACCACTGACTAAAAAGAGTTCTCTGAAGAAATTAAAAATAACTGTGAGAGAGGGAATACACCACATTCCATCTTCTGATTTCTATTGCACACTCTCCTTTCCATCTCTGTCCGACTCTGCTTACTCTTCCATGGCTGCAGGTATTATTTTGTATCCTGATCGGTGCTTTGATTGCTTTTCTTTGAGCAGGTTGCACTCAGGTGGTCGCTCCTCCATTAACAGATTCGGAACCTCCCTCTACATGTACTCGGAATGCAATACAGTCGTCCGTGACATATGGTTTTATATTATGCTCATTACTGATATTTCATGGAGTAGTAATTGGGCAGGGACTGTGACAGAGGCAATGAGTACATTGCAAATTAGATCCAGGTCAGCATTAATACCAAGTGGATGATGTATGAAAAACAGGGCATATACACATAACTGCAGGAATATTCATGTGAAGAGGAAAGAACTTCAGATTCTGGAAAATACGATACTTTTATTTTTTGAAAACAACTTTTTGAATTATAATTCATATACCACATAAACTCTTTAAAGTGTATAATCCAATGTATGTTCACAGAGATATGCCACCATGAGCACAGCTCATGACATCGACTACTCAAAACCTAAACTCCAGAACCATTGATAGTCATTCTCAATTTCTCCTTTCCTCACAATTCCATTAATTCTTCACCTGCGATTGTTGTAAATGAATATTGATTTATTAGAGCTACTTGTCCATAATGAATGGGACTCACCAGTAGACAGTGATAGAAGAGTGAAATTGGCAAAGAATTGTTTTAATAATTCAAAGCATTTTACTCTCTAAATCAGAGACCAGGAATGTCTCATCCCACGCAGGATAAGACCTGTAAAATCATTTGGACCGGCCTGGCCAAGGCTTCACTAAAGAGAAGCAATTTCAATCATCCCAGCATGGGTAATTAAATATTTCCCAAATACAGCAGGCAAAGTTTTTACATGAATAATTGCTGTATGGTCCATGATGATGTCATAAATATACAGAGATTCTGTGGCAGGAAAAAAAGTTTACTTACCTGTGTCTAAATCCACCATTGTGCAGGGAAATTTTGTATAAACTATCTTCTTCTGCTCCCTTGTAATTCTACCAACTGTGACTTTTTAAAATCTCTTTCATGCTGCTCCTGGGGCTTATTAAAAAATTTAGCGCGTTTTCCCTATGGGAGTGCTGAGACAGAGACAGACAGAGAGAGAGAGATGGAGATAAAAAGACAGACTGTGATTCACAAGTTTTGTGTGTGTGTGTGTGTGTGTGTGTGTGTGTGTGTGTGTGTGTGTGTCTGTGTCTGTGTGATGTTGCAAAAAATATTAGGAGATCTGGGGAGAAAAGCCCCTCTTTGCTGGGTAATTCTGAAGTGGAGGCAGACCTGAAATTGTCTTGCCTGGCATTGACGCTAGCAGATTAGGGGCAGCAATTACGAAGCCCTCCTGTTTCATATCCAAATTACAACTTTAAATATATTCATGAAGTCAAATCATCAGCCCTCATAAATGTGAGGGAATACATATTTTCATTTGCTCTCTGTAACTTTGACTACAAAGTCAAATTTGTGATGATGATTTTCTCCTTTGGTAGCAGAAATTTATTAATTACTGAGAGTTGATTGCATTCCAAACTTGTCTCAATCTGCTTTGCATTGAAAACACAGAACAAATACCACTGTAATCCACTTGAAAGGATGAAGGATTATTCAATGGAAATACTGTATCAATGCCAAACTAGATGGGCCCTGCTGCCTGATGAGTACTTTTGTATGTCGAAACAGATTCTGAAAAGATTGGCATTCTTTATTAAAAATCAAATAAAACAACTTTTCTTTGGTGAGGGTGGGTAAAGTGTTTTGGCAGACAGAGCCCTTTATTTATTCCACATAAATGAGAATGTTATTTTTCAATTCAGTGATTATTCTGGGTTTCATCATTGTGTGTGTGTGTGTGTCTGTGTGTGAAGGATAGACTTTCAGAATAGTAACTACACAACTTTATTAGTGCTGGTCGATGGAAGCTTTTCTTGCCGAAGACTTTCCACATGTTTACCAACAAGTGGTAATAATTATGAAGGAGAGTTCTCTGTACCTTTCAATAAAGAAGCAGAAGTTAAAACAACAGAAAACTGGATGTGATGGTGCATGCCTGTAATCCTAGCACTCACAAGGCTGAGGCAGGAGGATTGCAGTGAGTTCAAGGTTAACCTGGGCTTCATAGTGACGGCAGGACCAGTCTACAGTACCGAGTGAGAACATGTCAAAAGAAAAAAAGAAAGAAAAACAGGCAGAGTAAAGCAGCAGTAATCCAATGTAGACAATTAGAGGTGTTGAAAATCAGAATCATGACAAATTGTTTCTGTAAAGTATATATATATATATATATATATATATATATATATATATATATATACTACTGTCAAGTCTTTCTTTTGTTTTTGAGTCAATAGTGATTGAACTCAGAACCTTCGCCCCCAGTTACATCTCAGCCCCCTGGGGCTTGTCTTTTATTTAGGGGTAGGGTCTCACTCAATTGCTCGTGAGGGGCTCAAACTTGCAGTCCTCCTGCTTCAGTCTCCCAGAGTGTTGGAATCACAGGTGTGCACAAGGGTGCCCATCTCAGGTCAGTAGTGAATTCCTCATATTTGGACTTTTCTCCCATATATGAAAAATGACAGTATTCCTGATGCAATTTAGATATTAAAATCACAGCCTGGAAAAATACTAGGCTACACAGGAAACTAATAAGCAATCTTTTGTGATAATTTTGATAAATTTAAGAAACAATTTGCCGGCAAAAAGGTGAGATTTTCATGTTCATTTCCAGGATATCAGAAGAAATTCGGAAGGCCTAAAGTTCTACAGAATGTTAACGTCAGTGTGGGAAATATATTAAATATATGAGGAGCTACCATTGTTTCACAGAGTCACTATTTAGAGACACTTGGCAGAAACAGAAAAATATCAAGGTTGCTTGACTTTTACTTCATTAAAATGGTGAAGATAATAGATTTTTGTCTTGGTAAGCAATTTATTAATAAAAGTATAAAATGAAGTGTATAAGTGAAAAACAGCAAAGAAGATAAAGCAATATTTTCTCAATATTACATTTTAAAATCTCATTACAGATACTGAAGGATTGGTTGCTAATAAGCTTGACTACTTGGAATGAATTCTATACATATTTGTATTAATTAAAACTTCTCACTTGAGAAGTTGATTCCCCATAAGTCATACTGAATATGTATATTTTGTAAGTAGAACTTTGTAACAGATATATGTCTAACTGAAAAATCTAAAGCCAGAAATATACACAGAAAGCTATTTTAATTTTGATATTTTATAGTAGTACACATTTTACAATGTTTTACCATATTACATTATGTGAATTTTTAATAATTTTTCTGACCTACAAAAGGGCGAGACACATTCTTACAGACTTAAAAAAAATGGGATTGTTAAAAAAAGGTAGGTGATTTGTCCAAGGTTCAAATGCATATGAAAAAGTGAAGCTAAAACCCAAAACTGATGATTTAACTCAGTATTCTTTTTTGGACATATTTAACTCACTTTTGAAAAAAGATTACATATATATTACATGTGCATTATATATACATACATACATAGTGTGTGCATAGCGTGTTTATGTTTATATATAGAGAGAGGGATAAATATACACATAGATAGATAGATAGATAGATAGATAGATATAAGAGAAGCACAGAGCCTTGCGTGGGACAGAGGATTATTTCTGCCCACTTTCACTAAATTAAAATGAGATGGATGACATTTATGAGCGGAAGCTTCTATGAAAATTAAATACTCATCATCATACTTACTAACTTGAAATTTACATGGGTTTGGGAAAGGTCCATTATAAAAGTTCATATGGTCCTCAGTTACACCAAAACACCCTGGTACACACTAGATCTTCAGATGTATGCCTCCACAAACTCATAATATTAGCCTTTTGCATATTATTGGCAGTGGTTGTCTGTGGATTTCTTTTTCTTCGCCCATCATTACCCCCCTTGGGGGGGCTGCATGCCCAATTTGTAACCCTATCAAAATTTGTTTATCTGTCACAGAAGAAAGCTCAGCTTCTCATTTAGTGAGAAGTTCAATTTATTATTGTTCAAGCACACAGGATAACTCATTGCATCTAAGTGAGACTCGTTACCCATTCTTGTAAATGGCCCCCTAAAGCCACTTTAGCTTCGATCACTACAACAAAGTCTTTGGATGGTCAAGACGAAAACTTTTACAGATGCCCACATTTCCATTGTGGCTTTTCAGTGTGATGGCCTTGGGAGAGTGAAACAGACACAAGAAGGTCCCTTTCCAAGGAAAAGAAACGGCATCTTAAAGATGGAATCACAGTTCACAGTTCTGGCTACTCAAATGGATGAATCACAGCACCGTGTGAGATATTGGAAACTAACAAAAAAATGCTGTGGAAAGTTTTCCGCCCTCAAGGAGATAATGATCTGTTAAAGGAACCGAGATTTTCAACATAATTAGTGCACAGTGCAAAACTGCACTGAATTACGTGGCACAGAACTCAAGCACTACGGGAAATACTAGAAAGGCAAATTGCTGTGGACAAGTGAAATTATGAGTGGAAGGATTTTGCAGCACAGCAGCTTCTGCTTGGCATCCTGTTTCCAACTGAAAATTGGCGTATACCAGACCGTTTAGAAAACTTGCTGCAATAATCCATCAAGAAATCCTGCTGTGGAAAGAAAGGAACACTACTCCACTGTTGGTGGGAGTGCAATCTGGTTCAACTATTATGGAAAGCAGCCTGGAGACTCCTTAGAAAACTGACAATAGGAATTCCATTTGAACCAGATACTGCTCTATTGGGCATGTTCCCAAAATCAATAAAGTCAGCATACCAAAAAGACACGTGCCTATCTATGTTTATGGCAGCACAATTCATAATAGCCAAATCCTGGAAACATCCTACCTGCCCATCAATGGAAGAATGGTTAAAGAAGATGTGCTACCTATACACAATGAAATATTATGCAGCTGTAAAGAAAGACATATATGAAGCATTTAAACAAAAACGGGGCCACCTTGAGTCAATAATGCTCAGTGAAATGAGCCAAGCACAAAAGACTGACTATACATGGGTGCCCCTTTTACGAAATTCACAAAAATAATGACATTAAAAGGCCCAATAAGGGTGAAAGGGTAGTGAAAGGGGTGATGAACTGCTAGGAAAAGGTGGATCTCTGAAAATGGTGTGGGGGGTGGGGCATAGGACCAAGGCAAGAAGGAAGGAAAAAGAGGCCAAACCTGGCATCGATAGATGGTCGTCGATTCTCCTAACCATATATTTCTAATGTGTTCCAGAACTTGGAATTCATGTATATAAAAAATTTTAATTTTTAAGAAATAAATAACATCTTTCTTCTCACCCTCATTGTGATTAACCCAATCTCACTTGAGTCCCTTGGGCTTGTACTTTCTTACCCTAAATCTATACTGTCCAAATCCATTTCAATTTGTTTAGGGCAGGGACACATTGTTTCCTACTATTGAAACATCTTCCATTGCACCAGCATAGTGTCCTTCACAAATTCCTCACACAATTAAAGTTATTGGTTGAATTAATAAAATGATTGGATTATGGTGTATTTGCATGTTTAATATAGTGCCTGGCATATATTACGTATATAATAAATAATTTGTTAAAAATTTATACAGTTAATAGGTACACAGTCTCAGTTATCACGTTTCATCATTTCCTGTCCATGTAATAAGCTAGACAATATAATAGCTTTACATATGTAGGTAAAAGAAATGATTAATTTACTCTATGTACAGATGACTTAGTTGACAGTGGTAATTGGGATACATTACTTTAAAATGTATGCAATATATATGAATACATTACCATAGATATCGAGTTTGAAATATCTTACAAGGGCTATATTTTCTAATAGAAATTCATCTTAGTGTAAATAAAGTTATATAAATTATTTGTCCTAAAGTTAAACACTACCCAACCATTTTTCTGTGTCTCTTTTATTGATTAATTGTCGTATTGATTCATTACTTGCTGCATTTAAGAACAAAAGGCAAAAACTGGACTAGGCTTTAAAAGTGCCACATAGGGAGCAGTCTACTCCAACAGAAAAATGCCTAATGCCTGCTATATTTCTTCTATTGTTAGATTCTAAAATGTGTCGAGTAAAGAATTTCATACTTCGACTTCTACTGAAAATTAGTTCTTATTATTTGCTGGTAGTGTGATCTTTAGCTAGCTACTTAATTCCCTTCAATCTCAGTTTCTTTAGGGGGAAACAATGGATTAATGCATTTTCTATGAACCAAGGTGTCCAATCCTAGGCATATTTCCAACAGAAATGTATATTAATATTTTTACCAAAACTTTATATCAGTGCTATGCATCGCATCCCAAAGTAGAACCTGCCTAAATGTTTAATGGCAGTAAAACGGGTCAGTCCACAGGGAAAACCTACCTGTGCAGTGAACTCACAAATCACAGCTGTACTCAGCACTGTGCACACATTTTATATCCCCGGTGTCGAGGAAATGGAAACTGACAAAGAGAATGACAAGCCGTATGATTCTATTGCAAAAGTTGGCCAAAGCTAATGTGCACTATTACCAGTGAGGTTTCCGGTTTCCTTGAGGAAGGCAGGTTTGGGATAGGAAGGAGGCAGAAGCTAGTTTCTGTACTGCTAATCAATTATTTCTTGATATGGCTGCTATTTTCACAGGTGTGCAAAGTCTGAAAAAATACACAGTTATAAAATTGTGAAATATTTAAATTCATTTACTTTCATAAAAATTTTAAAAATCAGATTAATATTTGCCTCCAATGGTTAATATGAAGATTGAGTGAAATAACACTTATAAAAAATATTCAGCAGACATTGCACTAGCTAACGATTCTTCCCTAATATATTTTCCACTTATACCTCAAGTCTATTACAAATAAGGTCTTTGTATAATTTCTGTCATATCTATTTTAATGTAATAAATGACATAATGAGGCTGTACACTAATACCTTTCAGAAAATAATGGCTCTTTCTTCTTCTCCTTTCCTGCAGACATTTCCAAACAAAAGAGAATACCCTAATAGGGTTTCATTGTCAGGTTGCTATCCATGAGTTGCTCCTTGCTGACAATGTGTGCACACATAGCGACTCTATAACAGTAACCATCATACGCAGATAATGAATGAACAGCGGCAGACCGGAGCTCATAATAGAACAAAAACAAACTACAGTCAGACCAAAGAGCTGTTCCATTTTTTTAAAACTGGAAAGAAAAGTATTGCTTGAAATTGTGATTTGGCAGTTCATCTCAGAGAAAATAAGATGAAATGACTTCCTACGTCATCAATTTGTTGATCAGATCCCAAAAGATATAGAAACGTTGTCCTTGAGTCCTTTTATTTTGGATCCAAGTAGAGTATACCAAGAGCCTTAAGCTCTCTAACTGAGCATTTACAACAAATTGCCTTAAAGACTGAATAATTTTTTTAAAGAATCAAAAATGACTGCTTTTATTTGCTAGAGTTTTATCTAATTATAGTCACTAGTTTTACTCTATTTGCTAGCTAATGGTAGTCAATATCTTATTACATATCATCTATTGCCCAGTCTAATAGAGCAATGAGGTTAACGGGTAACCACAGGGTGGTTAGATTTTACAATGGAAGCATTATACTCTGAAACTCAGAGTCTTGCAATTCTTGCCATGCATAAATACTGCATGTTTGAGTCTCCATGTCTTTATACAAAAAAAATTTATGACAGAAGAATTTTATTGTTCCTGGAATTGCTTTGCATTTACTTTTATCAATACAAATAACTATATTAAGGTTTGAAGATCGATGCTAAACCTACTTTCTGAAATCTTAAATAATCAACTTTTCCCTAGCAAAAGCAAAAACAGAAAACAGAGGCCTGTTATAATCGATTTTTCTTAGAACTGCAAAAATGTTTGTGAAGCAGCAAGAGAAACACAAGAAAAAAATCTAAGGCAATTAGATATGACATACTAGAAGATGGACTTCTTTATCTAGAGATAAAACTCCAACTACAAAATTCTTCCTAGCTAACATTGTGATAGCACTCCCCCACAAACCAATGATACAACCCTTCACATTCATAAAACTAAAAGAAATCCTATCACGTGTAGAAAGGAGAAGGAAGTGTTGGTTTTGATGAGATGAATGGGACTCTAATGAGTGGCTGCCAGTTTCCATATCCCCAATGACCAGCCTGGCTAACATGTGCTCACACGCTGTGCTCATCAAACAAGGTTGGTTCCATGAAGTAAAGAATGTTAGAAGCCAGAGCAGCACGTATGCTTCCCTCCAAGAGACTAATGTTTCTGTGATGAGCCATTATGTAGGTACTGTCCTTGTTCAAAGGGGCATCTCGACCCTATAATACTAAGGGAAGTAAATCAGACATAATAGATTAAATGTTGTGTGATTTCTCTTATATGAGAAGCCCAAAATATAAATAATTCATAAGACAAAATAATGACAGATGATAGGAAACAGTAAGGGAGAACTTGTGGAAACGAGGAGGGACTGGGGGAGGGAGAAGACAGGAGGGTGAGAAGGGGAAGGGTGAGTAAAATAATCTAGATGTGATACACAGATTGGTACATATATAATATATGACCCAATTCTTCAAGAAAATGTAACTATTATGTATAGCAAACATATGCTGATATGATTATTATTAACAGAAAGGCTACTCAAATACATTGTAGACATATAAAGTAAGATCCTCCATTTTCAGCACGCAGAAGTACTACACATAACATAACCGAAGTCATCTAGTTGCAGGAGGTTTGGGACTTCAGAAGTAAGTGTTCCTGTCTATAGCCTACAAGCTGATGGGAAACGGGGTTTGGGAATTATAGAAATTGTTTCCATGGCCCTGTTCATCCCCTTCCACCACTCCAGAGGAACCTGAGCATTGCATTAGGGAGAGTCTTGGCACAATGACTGCATCAGATCACATCCAACTTCCTTAATCCTTTTGATAAGATTGAGATGTTGGAACAGTATATCTTAACTAATGGTACCTGAGTAGATTTCAATTAGTCAATAGAATGTGAAATTACAAGTACGTGTGTCCTTGGGTGGGGGGTATGCTTGTGTGTGCCTTTGCTTAGCTTTCTATAAGAGCATCTTTAGTTTCATCACATTCTCACAAAATGGTGTATGAACCTTAAACATTTTTAAAATACTTTTATGGGTTTCTAAACGTTGCCTAGCGTATCCTTCCTGGCGTCAAACTTGTTGCATTTACTCTAAGTCATAATAATGCCTTCTTTTCTCTCTTGTCGCAAGCTATCCTCTGTGTTCATAACATCTATTAACGAATTTGTTATTTTGCTTTGTTTGTGATGGTAGAGATGAACCCCAGGGCCCTGGGGAATGCTGGAGTCACTGCTGAGTTAACACTGAAACGCACCTCCTGCCCTTGGATCCTTTCATTCTATCTTTTTTTAGTAATTAATAATGAATTTCTCACTTGATATCTGTCTGTTCCATTACAATGGGAATCCAAATTTAATATCCCAAACAAAACAGCAATGCAGAAAGAACGAGAAAGCCTTTGAAAGACAAAGTTGATACCACCTTACATTATTCACATTTTTGGCTAGGAGAGGCCAAAAATGAGTTAAATTGTGGAATACCATTGAAAATATATTGTCACATTTATCTCAAATGCTTGTGTCTATCAAAAACTAGGTATAAATATACCATGAACTCAAGAGTCACAAAACATTTGTTCCCCAAAATCTTCCATAAACTTATTATTTGGGGTATATGTACAACAAGAATATTACTGGTGATTCTTCTTTCAGCAAGTTATTGTTAAGAGTTATGCATTTGCAACCAAGAAAAATTAAACTGTCTTGTTGCTTTTGGAATTTGCTTACTACAGGACTGAGATCATATGCACAATTCACCAGTGGTCAAGTCCATGGCATCTGAAACAGCTCAACTCAAATGGTGAGAATGAAACATTCAACGGATAACATAACATCCAGTGTGTATTCTTGTGTCCTTTTAGAATCTCGTTATCTCAGGGAAATGTTGCTTTACAAACAAATGGAAAGTACACACTAACCTTTTTGTAGAACTAAGAAGCAGGCAGAGTTTAGTGGCCAAGCTCCTAAAAAAAAGTCAGCCATCTATACCTATCTTTGAGCATGAATCAGAGAAACACTTCAATTAATTGTTTTCTCATTAAGCTATCCACTTACTTCAGGTAATTCAGAAAAAAATTTACCATCAGCTAATTTATCCAAAACATACACTTACTCACCACTTCTGTATTGAATATCTACTGTATATTTGTCAGAATACTGGGATATGAATTATACAACATGTGTTAAACCCAAACCCTGCCTAGACGCATTCTATGCAGTCTAGTGATACCGACACATAAATATAATGACAGACATACGACGAGGGCGTAGGTGGGGCAAAAGAAGGGAGTCATTTTAAAGACATTTAAGCAGCATTGTCTTTAGGATCCTGAGAATTATCTCCATCCTTAATTGAGTTCATAGGCTCTTTCTGAGTGACAACTTTCAGGTCTCTATGTATCTTATTATAAAAATTTCAACTCTGGGCATAGTTCTTTTATTTCTCTTTTCCTCCATTTGATTATAGGTTGTGTATAATTTAATTGAACACTGCCTTACACAGGTAACTTTGAAAGAATGAGGAGATTAACAACAACTTTATAAAATATAAAAGCAGTAAGATTGATTTTTAATAAGTATTTATTATGATGTTAAGTGTCATCTTAGGTTTTTTACTAGAGTGTGTACTTTAATGTTCACAAAAACATTATGAGTTAAAATTGCAATGTATCCATGTCACAGACGAAAAAACTGAAGATAAGAAAGTTTAAGAAATTTATTAAAAGTTCAATAAGTGGAAGCATGCAATCTGAAGGCATATTTGTTATATAAGTACTTAATATGTATAGACATATATATGAATGAATGAATGAATGGCACTTTGTGATACTATGTTATTTAAAGCTGAAGTCAACATAGATTTTTTGACTTACTTGATCAATTGAAAAAGAATGAATTGGTTCTATGTGAAAGTAATCCCTAAAGTGTACTGGAAATATATATGAAAAGAATAGATACACCTTTCCAACTGTAGATCAATGAATTCTCAAAAAGTCTTATAAATTAGGTACTACGATTATTTTCACTTTAGCAGGTTTAGTGAGGTAGCATAACTTGCCCTAGGATGTTCAATTATTAAGTAATTGGAGAAAATTCAAACTCAGGACTATATGTTTCCACAACTTTCACATTTAGTAGCCATATTGTGTTGCGGTAAAAGAAGCAGCCCACAGATGTCAAAATTTAATTTTGCTCCCAGAAAAGATTCTCTGCTGAGGGACAAAAGAACTCCCATAAAACAGTCCAAAAGGAAGAAAATTTCCACTGTTGTGAGTTGCAAAAGCATACTTATGATGATAGCATAAAATTACTTTACCAGTGCATATCATTTCTTTATCAGTCCGTTCACCATCCCGCCATCCAAGCAACCATCCATCTTACATACCCTTTGTTAACACACTGAACAACTCATTCATAAATTTATTCAGCAAATAGTCCATGAGATCACATCGTGTGACACCACTGTGCAATTAAGCAACCATTAAAAACAAATTGTGGTATTTATACACAGTGTAATACTATGCATCTGTAAAGTCCAACAGTGTGGAAGTTTTCACAGGCAAATGGAAGAAACTTGAGAACATCATGCTTAGTGAAGTGAGTCAGAAGCAGAAGGTGAAACATCGAATGGTCTCTCTGATACGAGAGTCCCAGAGCACAACTCCTATGGAACTTAAAACGGAAAATAAAGTGAAACAGGGGGGTCGAGTAGGGGAGGGGGAGGGACAAAAGGAGAGTGGAAAAGCCCTTGTCACCTTGACAAGGTACATATGTGTATAAAAGGCTCAACTCCATTGTAAACCTTAAATTTTGCATGTATACATATCAATAAAATGGGGGAAAATAAATAAAATGATAAGAATAAAAAATTCTCTTTTGAGAAGAAAATGTGATAACAATTGAGAAATCCTAAATATCTGGAAGTTTTAAGAAAACCAAGCTTGAAAATTTTTTCAAGCAAAGTGTCTTCAATCCCCAACCACATGCTCTGCTCGGTAGGTGCAGTTTAAATTACTAGCCCTTGATATTGGATTGATTATGATTTGGGCTCAATATCATTCAAGAAAAGGTAGCGTTGGTACAAGTAGCTGCAACCTCAGACCATCACGCTCAGTGAAGTAAGTCAGAAGCAGAAGGTGAAATATCAAATGATCTCTCTAATATGAAAAAAACCATTTCACAATCATTTCAAAGAACTAATTGAGGGGAATAATGGGAACTGGAGGGGAGGGGAAAGGTCAAAAAGGGAGAGGGGAAGGATGTGTAATCTTGCAACGGTATGTATACGCACAAATACTCAAGGTTAATGTAAACATTATGTATTACATTTATACATATCAACAAAATGGGGAAAAAGGTAGCTTTGGAACTTTTCGTGTTGCATTGCTCATTACATAAGTTAGCTATTTAAAAGATGCAATGTGTTACTTGTTCCTGTATTTTCTGTTTTAAAAACCCATTATCTGTTAATCATGTGATTATGAGAAATTAAAATTACAATATCACACTGAGAATGAGCCCATGCAAGTTCTCCTTGACATGCTGAAAATTACGGGAGCAACAGAAGAAATTTACCAAGACACAGTCCTCACAGAGTGACCACTTGGGAGTCTGTAGGGGCAGCGTCAACAAGGGACTGTGATAAACTCGTCAGATATTACAGAGACCTTTTCTGCATCACGAAGAGCAATAGGGAAGGTTCTATAACCAACACAGGTGAATAGTGACAAAATGACTACTTGAGGATTGCTGTGCTTCAATGGTTCACCACAGGACACCATAGGGGTGTGTGTGAAAGTCATTAGAGAACATCTTATTTGGCAAGGCCAAGATCGTGACTTTTCTCTCCTTCTCCTCAGAGCTACAGGTTCAACTTTAAGTTCAGTGAATTAGAGCACTAAAATTCAATCCTAAAATCAAGAGGCACTATTTAGAATGTTTTATTTTAAAAATGCACACACAGAAAAAACCTGTAACAAGTTTTCCAGGAGCTGGCCGGTTATCCCTGTAGTTTATGTGGAGCTGAACAGCCTTGGGCAGCTAGCATCACTGCCCTCCTTGCTATGTGCAGTGCGTTCAGGCCTCATTGTCATTAGGGCTGTCACCTACTGGGCTGAGGAAGGTTCCAACGTCTGGACTTGCTGGAGAGGCTCACACGTTGGCAAGGTAAGTACAGAACAGTCATATTTATTCTTCCTAATTGTCTCATGTTCATGTGTCCTTTCAATAGACAGTCATGCAGTGTTGAGGCTGTAAACCTCCTATCCAGATGGCAGAGCACTTTTTGAAGGAATATTTTCCAAAGTCCCTGCCCAATGGACAACAGTTTATTCCTTCCTAATATGCTTACCGGTGCCATAGAGCAATAGGAGGTAGCTACTTTGGGCAGCAGAAACTTGGCAATTTGTGTATAACTGTTGGCTTATTGAGCCAGTGATACTTTCACTTTTATGACTGGACTCACTTGTATACTCTTGCTGATGAGTTTCTGGGTACCTAAATATGTGCCAAAATTGTTTCCATATTCATCATGCATTGTTCTCAGCCAGAAATTCCTTATGTTTTCTCACACACAACAAGAAGACCAAGAAACAATTGAACCAATGGGTAAGTAGCTCCTGCACTGCCAATTTTGATTCTACTGAAAATGTGTGTGACAGAGAAGCACATAAATCATAAGTGTCTATGCCAGTGAATTCTCATAAAGCAAGCTATCTAAATAAGAGACAAGCTATTCCCAAGAAACATCTTTTTCACTCCCCGTAGTCACAATCCCCTTTCCTGGTATAACTATTTTCTTGACTTATAACACCATTTATTAGTTTTCCTGTATTTGAGTTTTGTAGCAATTTAAAAAAAAAAAAAAACCTCAATGAGTCCTATATGGTGTCTAGCTTCTAGCTTCATATATTGGTCAGTTTGCTTGTGATATCTGCCTTTGCACTTGTGAGTAGTTACATTTGTTTCCATCGTTTTTTAGCATTCTAGTGTACGAATATTTCCTGACATCCTTAACCACTGCACTAGATAGGAATCTGGGTGTTTCGGCAGCTTGAGACTATTAGAAATATGGCTAGTATGAAATACATCTAGTGTGTCTTTGACACACTTATCTTTTGCATCCTCTCTCTCTCTCTCTCTCTCTCTCTCTCTCTCTCTCTCTCTCTCCCTCCCTCCCTCCCTCCCTCCCTCCCTCCCTCCCTTGTTATAAGAAACTCTATGAAGTAAATGGACAGTACTCAAGTGGAAAAGCTGGGCTGGGACGCCACTGTTAATTGGGACTTGCTATGTGACTAATTGTATTTTGAACATAAACAACTCCCTGTGCCACAGTGATGTCCCTCAGCAACCGAAACTCATTGAGTAACTTAGCAAAATGGCCCCAAGACAGTCCTGTTCTCATTTGAAAATCAACCAAATTGCAGTAAAGGATGAAAGCAAAACTTAGAATAAATATATGCAAGTTTAAAGCCATATACAACAGCACAGCCAAAAACACTCATTAAAATTACTCATGGACAAAAGAGATTTGCACTAATTAAAATGCCTCGTCACTGTAGAGCGGGCTAAGTAAGGGGGAAGATCGACTTAGTGCCAAATGGCTTCATTTTATGGCTTTACATCAAACTTCTGAAATATTTTAAGTTGAGAAGTGTAAGAAAGATGGTAAAACCTTCACATGAAAACAGATAAAACACCACAGACCTGAGATCCATTATAATCATTATGGAAGCATTTTCTATCACATTTATGAATTTAGGCAAATTTTATCACACTTGTTGTGAAGGGACAATTGAGCAGGTGCCATTTTATGAGGTACTAATTCTGTAGTGATTCCCAAGGGGAGGAGCCACACAAGGGTCAATTATTATGAGTCTAATGGAAATGCTGTAAATGGGAAAAATGCAAAGTAACATTAATCTCTCCATTTGCTCCTGTGAGCAGAGTTCAGCTGTCAATTTTAGCCCTGAAGAGCTTGGATGGAGACCACTGGTATGGCCAGAAGCATTTCAGATTTGTTACATCAAGGGCAGAGTGAGCTAAATAATTTACTGTAACTTTGAAAAACCAGTTCCTAGCTTTAAAATTATAAGAACATAAAAAGAAAAGGAAGGTTAGATATGATTCCTAAATTAAAATACAGACTGGATGTTTCAGTAAATTATTCTGAGATTTTAACCTTTAAATTCAAAGTAATCCCTAGTTAAAATCCAACATCCTGATTCTCTGGTTTTTATTGCAATATTTATGCAACTAGTCATTAGTGATTTTATTCAGGTGATAAGGTATATATATTCTTACTTCTCATGCAATCAAATCCCTCTAAAAACTCTGACAATACATATGAAAACATCAATCATTACGTGTTTAGTGCTCAATATCACTTGGTTTTGTCCCATATACATGTGTATGATATTCACACGTAGCATCATTTGCCTTATACAGGCAAGGCTACAGATACAGGAAAAAAAGAAATAAAAGAGAGAAAGTGACTGATACTTACAACTATGGGCAAGGCAACAAGCTCGATATTTTCCACATGTTGCAGCTCATTTAATCATTTGTATAGTACCTCATGTTATGATTTATTAAGCTCTCTACAAATTAAAAAGCTGAGGATTATCAAGGTTAAATACCTATGCCAATGTGACCACCTGATGAATGGTGACTCCAGGAGCCAAAACCATGTCTACTTACGACACATTTCCACTAACATTACTTGGCCTTCTCATTCTTACAGTCGCTCCTCAGGTAGTGAAAATCCTCAATACCCTGTGGTAATGCTTTAAATAAACTTATCCATGTTCCCCTGCCAGTGCGCAAATGATTTCTCCAAATCCAAAATCATTTCTCTCTACCTTAGTTCATTTGTGTGGCTACACTAAAACGCCTGAGACTGAGTAATTAATAAAGAACAGAAATTTATTTTTATGGTTCTGAAAGCTGAAAAGCCTAGGATCAAAGCACTAATAAGTTCAGTTGTCTAGTGAGGGCTGCTGATAATTCTTTGTTATTTTATTCCCCTAGAGGGATGAACGTCATGTCGTCACATCAGACAAGGCAGAAGGGCAAATGAGAGGTAAATGTTGTTGCAGGAAGTCTCTTGTTTTTCCCCCACTATTTTTATTAATATACAAATGTAATACACAGTATTTACAATGAATTTGGGCGTTTCGTACATCTATGTATCACATCGACTTCACAATCCCTTCCCATCTTCTACCCTCCCACCCCCTCCCTGTCCCTTCCCCCGGCTCCGGCTATCACTTCGTATGGTTCCAAGGAATGTCTGTGTTCTGGGTTTTCCAAGTCCGAGAAACCATACGGTGTTTAACATATTAATCTTCCGCGCCTAAGTCATTTCTCTCAAGTCACCACTCTACCCCAGCTTCCTATTCCTCTAATGGGTTCACAGTAGTCAAATCTTGGTATCTCCTCTCTGAATCCAACCAATCCCTTCACTGGGATATTCACCAAAAGTTTTTTTTTCCATATTTTCCTACATCTTTGTTGTTATTCTTAAACCTGGCCTTACTCACCAGTTCACACTAGAAAATAATTATAAGCATGTAGTTCAAAAGGATAGTTAATTTGGGAAAGAAGAAAAATAAACAAATGAATAAATTTCAATTGCCTTAGCTGAATACTGGAAGGTGCATATTTGTACATTCACAAGGTTATCTTTACATCAGTTTCCTTAGGATAAACTTTCATTAGTGACCTAATAAATGAATTGCTACAACAAAATGAAGTTAAAACTATATCACATTGCTACATTAAATGAACTTAAATCTATACCACATAAATATACTTAAAGCGACAGGCAGGAAGTCTCTTTTATAGGAGCCTTGATTCTACTCATGACAGGAAGGGTGTGTGTGCCCTAATCACATCTCAAAAGTCTATCTCTTAATTAAAATGACCACTAAGTTTCAACATTTAAATTTTGGAGGGCACATATCCATTCAAGCCATCATTCATGCCAGTTTTGGCACCGGCAAGGGTTTTTTCTTTGGTTTGCTTTTGTGTTTAAGTCTCAACGAATGCCTGCCAACTTCCAGGTACGGGTTCCGGAACAATGAGGACGGCTTGGCCAGGAGCTGAAGTCCCCTTCAAGAGTAAGGTCAAGCCAGTAAGAAAGAGCAACACTGCTACAATTTACCTTCCCAAAGCCAATCCAGCCTCTAGATTCAGAATAGTTCGTACCCCCACTTTCTCATTCCTTGTTCCCAGGATACCCTCTTTCTTATATCACATATCATTTAATTCTAAAACCTTTGACTGCCCCACTACAGAAGTATACATCAAAACCACTAGGGTGGAACAACCAAAAAAGATGAAAAATAAATGTCAGTGTCTGGAGGGAGGAGAAATTGGAACTTTCACACACTTCTAGGCAAACTATGGAATGATGCAACTATGTTAGGAAACAGTGGAAGAGCCTCCGAGGGGTATGTGTGAACTTAACCATTTGGTCCAGCAGTTCTGCTCCACTTCTGCCTAAAGAGAAATGAAAACCAAGTCCACACTAAAAGCTGTGTAAGAATGTTCTAGCGTCATTATAATAGCTAAAAGGTGAAACAACCAAAATGTTGATTGATTAGTGAATCAAAAAATAATAGGATTAATATTACTCAGCCATAGAAAAAGAATGATTTATTGATAGACGTTACAAGATGGGTGAACTTTTCAGGTATAGTAAGTGAAAGAAGCAAATTGTCTGATTCCATTGGTATAAAATGTCCAGAATAGAACAATCTATAAAAATAACTGGTATTATTTTAGGGGATCTCTCAAGCTGGTGAGATTGGAAGTGGAAAGTGATTGGTAATGGGCACAGGAATTTTTTTGTTTGTTATGAGGTAATAAAAATGTCCTAAAATTTGAAAAAAAAAAGCAATACAGGTACTCAATTTTCCTGTAATTCTTAATGTAGGACCGAAGAACGTGTGTTAGACAGTTTTGAAAACTTTGGAACTCTAAAATATATTCCTTTCTAACTGTAAAGTAATGCATACAGAGTAAATATTTTATTGTCCAAAAAATTAAAAAAATAAAACCTTTGATTGCTACTACCAGAGATTTGGGCTTACAAAATGAAAATATGACTGCCCTCAGAAACATCCTTAGGAGCTACGCGTAGAATTATGGCAATGCTCACAGTTTGTAGACCAGCTCAGAAGAATTCAATTCCTCCTTCCTTGCCTCTCTCCTGTTCTCTCTTCACTTTCACAACTGTGGCTCTGGCCATTCTGAAACAATCTCAATATTCTGGTATTTTTAATATTTCAGAATATTTCCCAGTGAAGAAGCTTCCTACACTTCATACCACTGCCCAAGCAGTTTTTTTTGCATGATTGCCTTTCCTTCCATTTTCTCCCCCTGAGGAAATCCAACATTGTCTTTCATAGATAATCTCCAACACTGCCTAGACTAGACTATAATGTCTAATTTGTAGGTCTTGCTATGTGTTCAAATGTGATAAAATTACATCACTGAATTACAATAATATACTTGGCTGGGTTTTTATAACATGGTAAGCTTCTTGAAAACAGGGACTACAGATTTCATACATGCTAATCTCTCCACATAGCATGATAGCAAAAGCCATCATGCTTTTGAATTCAAAACTAAGCTCTACTGTGGCAGCCTAACTTTTTCCTTCTAAGCTTTGCTTCTTATCTATGAAATGGAACGTTATCCACCTTGCAGGGTTATTGCCACAATGAATCAAAATTAATTTATGTAAATAAAGCATACTGTCTTATGATAATTACTTAATAAGTGTTAGATATTACTACTTTAGGAAGAACATTAACCATTTATTTAAAATATAATCATTCTCAAAATGTGATGACATTTACAAATGCAACCACACACACATATATTTGGGGGGGGGGTTGTCATGAGAATTGAACCCAGAGCCTTTGCACTAGGCTACATTCCCACATTCCCAGCACTCTTTCATTTTTAGTTTTTGCGACAAGTTCTCACCAAGTCAATAAATTATCCGCACTGGGTTTGAACTTTTGATCCTCCTGCCTCAGCCCCCCAGAGCACTTGGATTACAGGCATAGGACACAATGCTCAGAAGGAACAACAATTTAACGGTATTTTGAAGAACAATGATCTCTGTCAAATCTGTGACAGGAACCCCCATCAAGAGCTACAAGAGCGGACACTGGTCAGAATATGTCAGTGGTAGTCCTCCTCCTTCTCCATCCGGACATGAGAACAAACACCTTGTGGAATTGTGAGAGCTGGTGAAAACATCTCTACAAGTGGCCTGGAAGAGGAGGGAGTGTGTTGCCATAGAGCTGCACGTAGGCCTGGATCAAAACTCAGCTAAATCGGAGGGCAAGATCGAAAGGGAGCTGGAAGAGTTGAAGGCATGTGATAGGTGGCACCAACAAGGTGAGCCAGAAAATAGGCGGTAGGTGTGTGAGCTGGGCCAGTGCCCCAGGCCCTACAGTGCTCTTCAGAGCACGAAGGCTCTTTTTCATTTTCACTGGCATGTAAATTTGTTTTGTGGCTATTATCCAAGGAAAGAATATCTGTATGAAGGAATACTACTCTGCCATAAGGAATGATAAATTGAAATCATTTTTAGGGAAAGAGATGCAAATTGAGAACATTATGGTAAATAAAATAAATCAGACACAGGAGTTAAACATCACGTAGCTTTTCCCAAAACATAAAAAAATTAAAGAGCAAAATAAAGTGGAGATGATAGAAAAGAAGGAGGGAAACTTCGAAGAGATGGGAAGGGGATCTAGGGAAAGAGGCAGACAGGAGGGCCTGGGTGGAATGGGGAAGTAGACATTACTAAAATGTAATCAATATGTGAGCCAGGTGCTCAAGTTGAATGTGATACTAAAAATAATAATTATGGGGAGAAAAAAAAGGAAATACAACTCCAGCTCAGCTAAATTGGCTGAGCTAAAAGACAGAACATCAAGAACCAACTCGCAGACACGTATTTACACAACTGGTCTCAGAACCCAACGTGCTTTCCAGTACATTGCTGCTCCTTCTTGGACGGTATAAATTGCAGTAGTGATAAAAATGTGGTTTTTTTTAACTTTTGACTAAGTATTAAAATTTAAAAAGTACACATCAAATCACTGTATAGTCATATTCTAGACATTCATAGAATATTCTACCTCCCTACAAAATAAGGAACGTTGTTTCCAAGGGTTTAATTCTTATGGAAAATTTATAAATTTTTTTCAGTTTTGACCAAAACCACATAAAGGCTTTTGGTGTCTCAAAGGTGGCCTTATCTAAGGCCCTAAATCCACAAATAGCCACAGAATTTTTATATTATAAAAACCCTTCCAACATTCCCACTTACTACTTAATACGATAGGTTTGCCTGCAGGAGAAAGTGGATTTCTATGCAACCCGTGATTTAAATAGCTTCATGCAAATGTTATGTATTACCTCCAAAAGCTACAAAATAGAGTGAGGGAACATTCAACAGAAAGCTAAAAAGCCATAGGATTTTTTAAGAGATACCGAACTACCTCTAGGTGGCCTCAGAGATTTGTTTCTGCTCTGCTGTCTTTTATTTATTTATTTATTTATTTATTTATTTATTTATTTATTTATTTTTAGACAGGTCCTGGCTCTGTAGCCCAGGCTGGTTCTGAACTCACTGGTGTGTAGCCCAGGCTGGCCTTAGACTCAGGACAGTCCACCTGCCTCAGCCTCCTGAGTGCTGGGATTACAGGTGCACACCACCATGCCCAGCTTTATGTGGTGCTGGGGAATCGAACTCAGGGCCTTGCACTTGCAAGGCAAGCACTTTAATCACTGTGCTATTCCTCCAGCCCTATCTTTAGTTTCTTGAAAAAGACTCCACTAAAATCTGAACGCTAACAAGTTTTCATTGGGATAATTATTAATTTCAGGCAAGCTATAGCTCCTTAGCTCTTTTTCAATCCCATTTCACATTAATCACAACTCTTTAAAGTGCTCCATTTTAAACACACTTCTTTGATTCTCCCCATGGCTGTTGTTTTGCGATTCCAGTACATGATTTAGCTCAGAGATATGAATCAATAAAGTCTGATAATACCCCATACTGCATATACCATATAAGATACTTTTAAAATACCGCAACTGATTTTCAATGGCTATTCGCTTTACAAAGAAGAGTAAAAGCTCTTTAAGTGTGCCTGGAACCATTTTCCCCAGGAAAAATGCCAGATTTCAAGAAACTGGCCCCTTGAAGGGCTTTGATTATACAAACCAGGCTCTTTGTGGCATGGTCAAGACTAACCCACAGCACACACTGGCCCTTGCCCAGATGTTTTAGTTTCATTGACGGAGTGTGATGATATAAACCTCAGTATGAAGATGAGAATTAGCTCTTTAGTCCAGTTTTAGGACACCGGCTAATCAGAATTTAGCAGCATCTCGAGTGAGGACTTTTACATGTTAAGAATATTTCTGTGAAAAGGCTGGGGGAATAGCACAGAGGTTGAACACCTTGCTAAGCAGCTCTGTGTTTGATTCCCCAGCATCACATAATCTAGGCATGGTGGCAGCATGCCTATAATCCCAGCGCTTGGGAGGCTGAGGCAGGAGGACTTAAGACCAGCTTGGGCTACGTGGTGAGTTCAGGACCAGCCTGAACTACAAAGTGAGACACTGTCTCAAAAACAAAAAAGTGTTTCTATGCATAGGTTAGCTCACCTTCTACCATGAAGCATAGTTCCCCTTCTGAGACCAGTTCTAGCTGTCATTCTTATTCATTCTACTTAATCTATTAATTGAAACAAGAGTATTTGCTGATGATAGACCAACGCGCTCTTCTTCCCGAAGATGTTTTAATCAAATAACAGTCTCTAATCTTCAAATAAGACAATGATTGAGACTGGGATTTAGCCAGTGAGGTGAAACATTGGCAGAAATCTAGCACTACCACTCACTCGCTGTGTCATTTCATAAAATTAGTTTGTTGCTGCTGAGTTTGATTTTCTAGATGATATTATAAAAACAATGTCTCAAATTCATACTGTGAAGCTGAAGCAAAAAAAAATGTTAATTGTTGAATAATTAGCACTGGGAAGTGACATGATGATGGTGCCCAACTGAAGCAAGCGTTAAGCACGGAGTCTGGAGTCCTGTGTTCCATGCCCATGTAGGTATTGCTGCCAGTGCCTGTGACACTCTGGCAAAGTCCTATTAATTGCAGATTGGGCAGAAGTACTTCTTCTGGACTTCTGTGAAAATTCAACAAAATTGTCTGTATAAATTCCTTAAAGAAAATTCACTACATAATAAATACACAATATAGTTTATTCTTTTTCTTACACTCCAGAATAAGCTCTATGTATATAGACAAACCTGGTTTTAATATGTGCAATTTAATTTGTTAAAAATTCTTAAGGAAATACCTTGATTTAGGACGACAGGCTATAAGATTTAGCTTTTAAACAACAAACTAGACACATTTTGAGAGCAGGACGGAATAACCGGTCCACGTGTCATTCTTTGTACACGCGGTTCTCCCACCTTGATTTGAAGGTAATTCTAAAGGGTACTATGGTTAGATAGAGGTGATTACATTGAAGTGTCTGTGGTTTTCAAGAAAAAAGAAAAGTTGGCAGTGAAATCAGGGATCCTTGATTGTGCATTAAAAGAACAGGGAGCTTGTTTAAATATGCAGAACCTCTATCTTCATCAGCGTCTAAGCAGATATAGATCGTACCCCCAAATTGGCATTTTTACAAGCATTCCAGGTGACTCTGATATCCTACTTTGAAAATCACGAGCAATAAAGCTTTTAAAGAGGGTAAACTGCCATTTCTAGAAATATACATTCGAGAGCCAAAATCTTGGTTACTGTTTACTCTGGTCTTAAAGAGTGCGCCTAATCATTTGTGCCCAAGTGTATGTGCAGTTTGGGGGAGTGGGTAAAACGGAAACAGAATTTATTTAAAGCTAGCTCTGAGGAGGTGGACTGGCTCATTTGCCTCAAATTACCATCTCACTACATATAGACATGCAAGAGCCTTTTATAGTAACAATGGGGACAAGAACAGAATAAAATAGTAGACCAATCCGGGCTTATATCTTTTGGGCCTAGCTTTCCATTCCCTTGCTTAAGGAATGAAACTGACACTCGACCTCCTGGCACACAGCATCTAAATATTGTCCATTCATACAGGCAAAAAAGAAGTCGGACAGGTGTTTGGCAACCTAATTTTATACATAGTTTTGTATGAAGAAGCTACTCCTTTCTAAAGGAAAACATCTTCTAAAGCTCCATTTTGGGACGAAGGGGCTTAGCTCAGTAGTTAGAGCACTTGCTTAGCAAGCACAAGGACCTAGTTTTGATTCTGCAGCACAACATAGCCTGGACATGGTGGCCCATGCCTGTAATCCCAGAGACCGGTGTGTTCAAAGCCAGCCTGGGCTATTGTTGTGGTTAGGACCTGGAGTGTCCCCCAAAAGTCCCATGTATTTTAATGTTATGGATTGTCTATGGAACCATGTGATGTTGGTGGATTGGGGTCTGAAGGGATGGATTACAGTTAAGACTAAAGGCGTGTGAGTTAGGATTAACGGTGTGTAGTGGCCACACCTGGATGCAGGAAGGACTAAGTACTGGGCGGAGACCTGAAAGGATATATAAGCTGCGCCCACCTTCCTGGAGGACTGGACTAGTCTCAACTGGTCTCGGCTTGCCTTCCTGTTTGTGATGCCCTGAGAAGCTGTCTCCACCTCTGCCTCTGTCCTATACTTTGATTACTGCCAGCCACCCCTGAATGGATTGTGACCATCTGAAACTGTGAGCTAAAATAAACCTTTCCTAAATTTGTGGGTGTCGGGTAATGAGTCACAGCGATGAAGAAGTAACTAAGACAGCTATATAGTGAGTTCAGAACCAGTTTGGACTAAAAAAACAAGATACTGTTTCAAAAAATAAAGTTCCAATTTGTATGTGCAAAGTATTGGCTACTGCTAAGAGCAGAAGTTCGGCAACAACATCAATGCAACAATAAAGGATTCATTAAACAAATCATGTCACTTCTATTTGATGAGATACTATGAAACTATTAAAAGTAAATTTTACATGTTCATAATTTAGTGCTAAACGCAAAGAGAAACTAGTTATGTATAATTTGACTTCATTTATGTCAAATTTATATGCATGGAGGCTAATTCAATATTACCACAGACCAAAGCACTTAATTGTACTTAACTCTGGATGGCAGGTTATGGATAATCCTACAATTTTTTTGTGTCTTCAATTGCCTTCAAGATTTTCTGCATTTGATGGCTGGTAGACCCATGATTAGACATTTTAAAATATGAAACATTTAGGATTTTAAAATAGCAACATACATGTACTGCTCAGTGAGCATGAACTACAAAGAAAAGTGTGTCGGTAGCATAACAGGTTTTCTGAAGATGTCCACACTCTGCCAAAGCTCCTTTGAATAAGTATGACGTCATTAGCAGGCTACACAAAATTTCCAACTTAAAATTTCGCCTGCTAAACTTGGTAAAACATTTAATTAACTCACTCAAACGTGATGATTACTTTTACTAGGTCAGACATGTCCCATTCCTGGCCTCAGAAATTGTGAATACGTTACCTTGAATATCTGATGAAAGGTTTTCTAGAGACCTTGAGAAGAGAGAATTACCTGAAATTACCAGGAGATTCAATCTGATCAAATGAGTCTTCAAAAGGAGAGAACCTTCATGGATATGGTCATAGATGCAATGAGAAAAGTCAGGGAAACAGAATGTGAGAATAACTGAACTTGTGTTTGTTAGCAAAAGACAGACAAAGGGGGATGCAAGATAAAAAAAAAAAAATGTTCATGGTCTCTAGAAGTTGGAAAACTCGAGGAAACAGATCCCCCCTGGAGACTCCAGAGAGTAATATAGCTCTTGTATATACTTCAATCTTAAGCCAATGAGCTCTGTAGTGAATTTCTAACCTATAGTATTATAAAATAATACATTTGTTTTGTTTTGGAGGGCTAAATTTGTGGTAATTTGTTAGTGCATCAATAGAAAGCTAATACAAAAAACAAAAGTAAATATTTCCCAATGTTTAATCTTTTTATGGGTATATAGGTCCTCTAGTATAATCAGCAATCAAATTTCTCCCTTCATCAACTGTGTCATTAAAATCATAAAATACTGGAAACAATTTTAGCAATCACTTAATTCAAGACATATTTTATACATGAAGGAATTAATGCCTAAAATGGTATGTGATTTAGCCATTGAAACATTAAAATGTTTTCAGTTGTATGTAACAGAAAGGTTCCCTTCATTATTATTTACAGGATCGTTTATTATCTCACATAATAAGGAACAGGGTGAGCTTCATCAGAGTATTAGAGCTCTAGCTATTGGCAATTTTTTTGGCTCTGGACTCCGCTACTTGTTGGCAAAATGACAGTCGCAGCATCAGACTTCAGTTTGACATATGATAATGCTCAGAAGAAGAGCAGAGCTGTCATTTCTTGTGTCCCCTTCATAACAGTGAGGCCCAGTTTCCACAACACCCTCGCCTAAGTGTAATGTGACTCTGAGCACAAAATTTTGTCCTAAATCAAGGAGGCTCCAATAGCAATACTGTCACTTAGTGACTGGGTCACTTTTCCTGGTCAAGTTACCTAACTGTTATGCGCCTCATTTTCAGGGTCTAGAAAGTATATGTTTTGCTTAAATCATTGAGCTTTCATGACAATCGAATGAACCTTACCTGGGAAAAATAAATATAGATTCTCTCAATATTTTTTCAACCCTTGCTATATCCACAACTTTGGGTAGTCCCTTCCACACTGACCCTGAACTCGACCTTATTATTTGTTCTAGAAAATAAGGGCCTAGTGGGCATGACACAAGCAGGGACTTCAAAGTGCTTTCTTATTAGAACGGCTCTTGAGCACTGCTATTACGTAAAGGGACCAGTGGTAGCCTGCTGGAAAGGAGAGGTACAGCGCCTCAACTGCCTCCCCAACAGCCAGACAGGAGCAAATCCTGATCAGCTGAGCTAGCCGAAATCTAAAGAATACCACAAGCAATTTGTAGAATTATGAGCTAATTAAATGATTAAAGTTATTCTGGTCGGGGGTACTTTGCTACAATTAATCATCAATGAAAAATAACAGATATTGTAAGCAGTCAGTAACAATGACCCATCACGTGCTATTGGATCTCAATGACAAACCACAAACAATGAAACAATTAGTTAAACCATCCTTACACTGATTAGTTTAGAGCAGAGGGTTTCCATTCTAGCTATGTATCATTGAATGTTATGTGAAGGGTTAGCAAGCGAAAGAGGTGATTCCACTTTGCAGCTTAAGTTGGACACATTTGATTCAGGGTAAGTATCAGGAAGAAGTGGGCCTTGGATGTCCGTATTACACATGATCACAGGACTGCTCACCGGAGGGGAAGTGACTTTGTCTAGTTCTGCTGAGACCCGGCCTGAATTTGTCTCTCTTTGCAGTGCCATTCTCTGGGAGACTGTGAAACCCTCAGGCAATCACAAGTTAATTATTGCACATATTGTCCAAGAGCAGAAGGAAACTTGTTCACACTGTTTTTCTTTGAGCTGCACGTATTCTGAGGCAAAACAGAGAACTTCAGATAGAATTACTGAGATTTTTTTCTCCCTTTCTCCTGCATGCCCAGCCACTGGTGAGTGCTCAGCATCAGATATGCGAAGTTAAGCTGGATAAACTAGAGGAAAATCTTCTAGAGAAAGCAAGCTCAGCTTAAAAAAAAAATGCTAAGTTTGCCAACTCAAGAGCCCAGGACAGCTTAATAAAACTGAACAGAGGAAAACCAATTAAACATTTAAACTGCTGTTCTGGGGCTCACCAAAACAACACAAATCAAAGAAGGAAATATTCAATTATTAGTAGCAGCTGGATTTTTGTGAAAGAATTTTTTTCTCTTTTTCTTTTCGTTAAGCCACCGCTCCTTGCTGCTGCTTCCCAGTGGGTCAAATGATTTTTCCTTCTTCGGAAAGTGCTTCACTATGGATTTGCCCACAGGGATATTCAAAGAAATCCTAATGACCTAAAGCATAACACTGAGCACCCTACTCCCTTTCCAGAATCTTCTAAGAGCTCTCTGTGGTTTTAGCAATACCCCTAACCTGGTAGACAAAACTTTCTGTAATAAGACCCCTGCCCTGTGTTTTTCTTACTTTCGGTACTACTCTCCTTGCGTTGGAATCTGAGTTCTTGGCACACTGGAGTTCATTATCCCCTAGCAATATCTGTGCTCTGCTACAACTTTCTGCTTATTCCTTGCTCCATGCTCATCCTCTTCATATCGTTTCATCAGTTAAATAACCCATTTTTCAAAGCCAATCCCATATCTCAAATTTTCAAAGCTTTTTCTTACGTGTCGCCAAAATTCACCTGCTGCAGAATACCCGGAATACGACTGTACTCAGTGTGTATTGAACCTTCTGCAGCTTGAGAAAACATGTATCAGAGGAACCACGACTATCTGGGATTATGTTGAATGATTCTAAGGTGGATCAAAGCAAATAGGAGGCCATTTCTGGATTGGGTGCTGTCAGGAAACAGGAACCACTTGATACTCAGGTGTCTTGGTCACCTTTATCTAAGATGATCACGATAGAGTCGTCATCCAGGAAGGAGCACATGTTTGTCAGAGATAGGGTTGATTCATCACTTTGTTGTACTTTGGGTTTGCCTCTGTGGTCATGGCTGATCACTGTCTATATGTGTGTGTGTGTATAATTTATATGTGTCATGCATACATATATACTGCTTTGATTGCTTATGTGCTACTCATTTCCGCTCTGAGGACTGTTTTCTTTTTTTGCCAAGCAACTGGTTGTGTCCATGCTCTCAGTCACAACAGTCTAGAAGTAATAAAAATGTCCAACAGATATATCACTGTGAGCCCTCCTAGGTAGTTGCTTTGTATTCCTAGTTGACTTATAAATCTACTATATTTCACATTAAAAACAAAAGCTGTTTTAAAAGCGCAGTGTTTCTTGCAAAATAGGAAACCTTGACATGACTATACCTGGAGATTTACATGGGAGGGGCAAAATAGCAATGACTCTATTTAATAAAAAACGTGTTCCCTTTACTTGACTATGGTTCCAGTCACGTACATAATGTAGATTTATCAACTTCTGTCATCAGTAGCTCCACACACAATCCTTACTTGCTGGTTCCTGTGGACATTTGAATCTGAGATCTTATTTTTTCAGTTATATATGTGGGGGTACAAAACAGGTTGAGAAGGTTGGAACGACGGCCTCTGAGGGAGCAAATAGCAAACATTTTAGAGACTATAGATCAAATAGCCTCCTTCGTAACTATAGTTACAGCAAGAGAGCATCAGAGACAGTACATAAATCAATAAATCGGATTCCAGCATGTGATGGTTAAGTTGAGTTTCAACCTGGTTGGCTTGAGAGATGCCTAAAATTTGGTGAAGCACTTTTCTAGATGTGTTCTTGAGGGTATTTCTAGGGGTAGCTGGCTTGTGGGCAAGAAGCCTGTGTGGAGAAGACTCGGCCTGTACATGGACAGCACCTCACAGTAGGAGTGGAACTTGGGTAGAATAAAAGGGAAGAAAGGGGAACCTTGCACACACTACTTTCTCCGTGGGCAGGTGCATTTTTCGCTGCTGCTATTAGGCACCAGTTTCATTAGCCTTTGGGTGCAAGCTTGTTCCGGTGACTATGCAGGGAGTTTCCAGGCATTCGTCCTCAAACTAGGGCTCTGTCATTGGTCCCTGAGTGTCCCAGCTTCTTGGATTTAGCTCTCCAGCCTGCAGACAGACACTGTGGTAGACACTCTCTGATCAAGTAAGGCAAACTGATAAATCCTCCTTGCATTTAATGTACATTTTATTGATTATGTTCCTCTGGAGAACCTTGACTAATACATAAAAATATTTTACTTTTAAAAAAGCACACATATTGGGCAGGATTAAGCCCACATGACTAGTGCTGACTTTCATGGTTTTGCCACATGCTAATGACCATTTCTGGGTTTCACCTTCCCATCTGGGAAATGGTGAATAATAGTAATAAATACTTCCCACTTCAGGGTCAAATAGAATATTTTAATGAGGAAAAAAATCTTTTTAAATATGAGGCATATAAGATATTATTAGCTCATTATGTATTTGGGAAGCAGACCTACTCATCTCCCTGAAAAAGAATTATGGCATACATGGAAATATGCCTCTCTCATCTCCTTTTAAGGAAAAACTTGCTGTGCAGCTGTAGGCAATGTCATCAGCAAGTGACAGCCAGCTGGCCGCATCTGCAGGATGAGCTTCTGCTGCAGTGATTTACCTCGTTGGACATCCAACTTTATACGTGGAATATTCCATGAAGAAAGTGGAAGGCAAAAGTGTGAAGGGTCATCCACTTCTACTCTGACTCCAGTAGGAAATCCTCACTGCAGAGTCCCTTACCAGACAGATGAAGGCTTTGTACGATCTACATGCTCACTTAGCTCCTTCGCCTACCCAGTTATTCTCCCTCCCTCTTTTCCTTCACAAGTTGTACCTACTAATCACATTGTACCTTCACATCCCTTTCAGGGTGTGCTTCTAGAAAGCACAGTCTGCCACAAGGATAATTTAAGGAGATAATACCATGTGTTGTCGTCTTATTATTTTAAAATATATTTTAGCATGTTTACTTTCTCCATTCTAAGAACATCATCAAGACTTGCCTTGGGTCCACTTATGTTCATTGAATAAAATCCCATTTTATGGCAAAATATCAGGTACAAATATGCTTGAATTTCCTGCACAAACAAAAAGAGGGCCAGGGAGGATGTGGCCAACCCTGAGGAGACGGGATTGCTCTGGACAATGATCAGTGCTTTGAGATTCTGTGTTCTAGAAGCTGTAAGGCCAACACAACACGCCAGTAAGTCCTCTGAGGGTGAACAGAAGAATTATGCAACTCAGATAGGCTGGACATGCGAAATTAGAGTCCTGGTGGCAGAAAAGTCACAGGGCCTGCAGGTCTTCAAAGTGACATGCAGGCTTGGACCACAAACAGATCAACAGCCTGATGGAGCCAAGAAACAAATTGAATTTAAATTTTAAAAAGTGATGTGTTATGTATTGTATGCCATAGTCATTGAGTAAAGTTGAACCTGCTACATTTATATTCTTAAAACACATTTTTGAGTAAATAGATCTAATAACATAGAGAAAATTAACAATAGGCATGTTCAGTCAATAATTGATTTAACAAATATATGTTAAGCACCTGCTACATCTCTGACTTTCTGTTGAGATAAACCACTGAACAGCATAAGTGCGGTTGATACCATGGCTTGTATGTAATTTGATTGTGTCCACAAAAGTTTGTGTGTTGAAATTCTTTTTTTTTAATTTATTTCATTTATTTATTTATTTATTGAGAAAGAGTCTCACTCTGTAGTTAGGCCTGCTTGAGAACTCATTACGTAACATTGGCAGGCCTCAAGCTCAGAGCAATCCTCCTCCCTCAGCCTCCCAAGTGCTGGAATTACAGGTGTGTACCACCAGGCCAACTATTACATGATTCTGGGAAATGGACCCAGGACCTATCACTTCCTGGGCAAATGCTGTAATCGCTGAGCTCTGCCCTCCTGCCCCCATGTGTTGAAGTTTACTCTCCACTATGAAGTTTTGAGTGGGTAAAAATTTAATTTAACTGTGATGTTTAGAGATGGAGCCTTTGAGAAGGATTAATATTATTTAAATTCATCAGGGTTGGAGCCTCTAGGACTGAATACCAGCTGTTTTCTAAGAGAGCGAGAGACCAGAGAATATGAACATACTGTGCATTCCCTAATTCTTGCTACGAAATACTCTGAGTCACCCTGAAACTTCACAGCAAGAAGATCATTGCCAGATTTGGGACCTTAAACATCCAGAATTATAAACTAATTTTTTTCTGCAAAATTACCCAGACTCAGGTATTTTCTTATAGCGACAAAAGCAGATAATACAGGAAGTTTGCAGCCACTTCTCCTTCTGCTCCCATCAGTGTCTTAGAATGGGACATCTGGGCTCATAGGAAACAGGCAAGATCTGTGGGGACTACAAGGGTCTGTATGGCCACCTGCGATTTTTTATGCCACTTTGATTTACTTTGGTATAAGTAGATCACCTTGCTTCCAGCATCTCTGCTCTCCACCTGAAGGCTTTCTCTAACTGAAGGAAAATGCTCAACTCACGTTCAGGGCAGGTGTGACATGCTGGTGCATGGGAATGTGATGAGGGTGTGGACATGATGGAGAGCTCCAGCCTCAACTATGGGAGACAAGAGTTGGTGAACAAACACTCATGCTTATCCCTTGAGAGAAAAATCTCTGAGATGTGCTCTACCCAGAGATCCCCAGTGGGATTCAGCTACAGCTGCCCACAGCAACAACACCTTGGTAGCACAATCTGCCCCGGCTTCCTTCCTTTGACTGTCTACGTCCCGACTCCTGCCTCAGTGGTTCCCACAATCACGTCCCAAATCTACTTACACCTAAATCCTTGTTATTCATCTGCCTCTTGGCGAATCTAAACTAAGATTTGTACTACCTTCAAACATGCTTTAGCCGCTAGGATGGGAGCGGCGCCCTGCCAACCCCAGCACTATGTGGGTGGAAAGACCAGATCTCTAAGACCCTCAGTTTTAGAGGAGCAGACCTCAAGGTACGCTAATACACACACGGCTCAAAGCAGCAGGTGAATAATTTACTTCGTCTTTCTGCTTAAACTCACTGAAAACAGGTTATGCTTTTTTCTTTCTCCCTCCAGCAAGACAGTCAGGGACCTAAGCATAATGTTAGGTGCACAACGATGTAACCGAATCTCTTCTCCCAGACAGTCATTCCCTACTTGTAACTAACTAAGCTTTTCAGAGTCCCTGTAGATCTCTTAAATCACATTTCTAGTTATTATTTAGGGTCTGAAAAATGGCCTGTGTGATCTTTTGTGTGAGGGAATTGAATGTCTCCAACATTAGTGTGAAGTATTTAGGAATGTTTGGGAAAAAATTTCCCAGTTGAAATGATGGAGAAATGCCTGAAGCAGAAGTCTGCAAACATTTTCTTTAACGGCCAGTAACTAAACATTTTGGGCTTTGTGGCAGATAGTCTCCATGGCTACTACTCAACACTATCATTTTAGTGCAAAGGGAGCCGCACGGAACTGTATAAACAAATGAGCTGAGTTCTGACAAAACTTTATAGAAACAAACAGAATTTAGCCATCGGACTTTTTCTTTACTTTTGTCTAAGGTAGTGTTATTAAATAGAACTTTTTGCAGGATGAAAATATTCTATAATCTGAGTTTCTGACATGGCAACCAATATGCAGTTAATGCTACCGAGGATATGATTTTTAGCGTTTTAGTTAGTATTTAAATGGGCACATGTGGCTAGCACTCACCAAATTGGACATGGTATGGTATTGTTTTGCCAGTCCTGGCAATGTCTGGCCACTTAATCATGTTTCTGTTGACATTTCTGCCCCAACTGCTTATTCGCCGGGAAAAAACAATGTGGAAACACTGAAATCACAACAGCATATGCTCTGTCTTCCCAGGGGACCTCACAGCCTCCCTTTTGCTTTTGATGTGGTTGGCTGAGCATAATGTCCCTGCCTATAACTCAGACATCCTCAGTTGGTCTTGAACTAGTAAAAATCTCATCAACATTGGAGCCTAAATCTGCTTTCTCAACAGGCAGTTTTACTTTACTAGTAGTGTCAGCTCCAAAACTCTGACCTTTCCGTAGTCGATGACTCAATTTTGGCAAGCTGAGTTTCAAACCCCTCCTCCTCCTTTTTAAACTTTGCTTTTCAGAAGTAGCCTAACAGGGATCATTTCAGTGTGTGATGAAGGAGGCACTTACTGAGCAATAAACCTGTGGATTTATGCTTACAGGTTTCCCGGAGCAACTTTGCCACAATCCTGTGAAATCTTGCTCACAGTTCATTGAGCTCTGACTGCATCTTGAATTATAGTTGATTCTCCAAACAGAGAGTAATATTTGTCACTTCCTATAACTGTATGTTCTTTGGCTTTAGAAAGCCCTGGATTGCTTTGATGAATTCACTCTGCTGCAGCTGAAGTAACCCCTTGGATACTGAATCACAAAATTGATAGGCACCGTTGTAATTTAAGAATAATTTATGTGCAGGAAAGTGTACATACCATAACTTGACGGATCTTCACAAGCTCAATGGAGCCATGGAAACTGTGATTAGTGTGAACACACAAAGTGGAAAGTGCTATCCTTACTCCCGACAGTATAAATGGATTTTCTTGGTTTTTTTTTTTTTTACTTTACACAAATCAAATCAAATGTTTATACTTTGTGTCTAGATATCTTTGTGAGATTCACCCTATCTTTTTTGTTATATATACACTTACTGACACTCTCATTATATTTACATTACATTTTATGAATATCCTACAATATACTTGCTCATTCAATCATAGGCAAATACTCACATGGTTTCCACTATGGAGCAACTGTGTTTCTTTGTTACTTTCTCATCACTGTGACTCAGTACCAGACATCCACAACTTCAGGAAGGAAATATCTATTTTAGCTTACAGTTTTAGAAAATCACAGTCCATTCACCACTGGGTGGCTGGAAAAATGGTGGAATCACATGGTAGAGCCACAACTAGAGCCAAAGCCAGAGCTGGTCCAGGAGACAGAGATTCTCACAGCAGTATGACAGCACTGAGAAGCCTGGAAGGAAGGACAGACCAGCACACAACCCTCTAGGTCAAGCCCCAAGCACTCGCCCCTTCCAGGCAGGCCCACCTCCCAACAGTACATAGCGCCCATAGGAACATGAGGCTTTGTGGGGACACTCCAGATCCAAAACATGACAATGTGCAACCTTTGTTTTTGTAGCATTTACATAGGAGAGGAATTGTTGAGTCATTGGCATTAGGAGATCCTGACAGCTTTCTAAAGTCCTCAAGCCATTTCACATTCTTACCTATAATGCATGGAAATTCCAGTAGTCACCCATCCTCACCAGCACATGTTGCTTCCCTTTACATTTTAGCTGCTGTATTTGCATCAGCACCCTATTGTGATTTTTAGGTGTATATCCCTAATGGCCAAGGAAATTGAGCACTGTTGTTATTGGTTTGTTAATCATTTGGGTATCTTTTTGGTTGTGTCTGTTGTAGCCTTTTCCATCGTTTTCTATAAGATCAACTGATTTTTCCTTATTTAATTATTGAACTTAGTTCATAAATATGCAACATAGTTACAAGTTCAAAAACACAAACATTGCGAGAAGAATTGCAAAATATATCCAGCCAGGTCCCACTCCTCCTCCCTCTATGGGGGAAGACTAAGTATTAGGTTATATTTTATTATTTATTAATTTGCTATACTTTCAAAGCTTCTTTATGAGTATGCTCTGATTTAAATAATTAACAAATTTTCCACAGGAATTCAGGAAAAGAACCCCCCTTTGTTCATCCCAGAAGGTGGGTTCTTTGAGTAATTTTATGATAGCTGTTAGGTACAATCGAAGGACAAAAGCAATAATTTGCAAATCATTCTAGATCTGAAAGATAGAACGTGTATTAGTTATCTAGAGCAACTATTTTGTCAGCACTAAACAACAAAGTCTATTAAACCTAAAGCTTAAAACTGGATACTCAAGTTGTAAGTCAGTCTGTGCACCCCGTAAACTGTTAAACCTCTGAAGAGAAAGATTCATTGGCATTGTAGAACTTACATAAGCAAGATTATGATTTGCTGCAGATTGCTGACTTCACTGATACTAGGCTCTGGGCTCTTTACTCTCCAGTTCCTCAGTTACTCACTAGTAGTAAGTTGGATACTTAGGGAGGTACATTAACTCTTTTGAGCCACCTGGGTAACATTACTGCACAGAAAATTAACATAAAAGAAGATTGCTTTCTCTATAAATGTTCCTTTTTGCAAGCTTGCTGAAGTGCTAAAGTTTTCCTTTGAAGCAGAATCTGGATAACTTATTCTTGAAACTTTGGAATTCTGGGCATGTGCAGTGTTGCAACGGTCATATGTCAAACTTGAAGACCAAAGCACCATATACTCTAGAAGAGTTAAATTACCGAAGGTGAAACATTAGCAAAAGTAGCGTATGTCCCATTTGTAGGAGATACATGGGATAGTCCAGTTCACAGAGACAGAAAGTAGAATAGTGGTTGGCAAGAAACCAGGGGGAGAACAAAAGGGAAAGTTGTTTAATGGTTACAGTCCCAGTTTTACAAGAGAAAAAGTTCTGGGGAAAGATAAGGGTGAGAATTGAACAAAATGTAATTATAGTAATGCCACAGATCCATGTGCATAAAAAATGTTAAGGTGGCAAATTTACATTATACATATCTTACCTCAACAAAAATAAATTCTTAAGAAGATTTTAAAGTACTTTCAGAACTGCTAGGCAATTACAGAGAAGCAATTTTAACTTTTCTTTTAATTATGTGTATCTATAACTATAAAGTTTCCTCACTATGAATCATTCTCTGATACTGCTATTATGCACTTTAACTGTATTTAATGACAGTGGAATTATTATTGTTTGGGACTCTTAAGAATAATTTTGATGTAATGGTTATTTTGCTGTCAATATAATAGCATTATATTTCATATGTTTATCCATAATTATATTTTCTGTCACAGTTTTGAACATTTGATTGAAAAATAAAGTCTTTTTAAAAAATATTAAGGATACATTTCCTTCCTGGCTAAAACTGTTAACTTGTAGATAAACCACTTATAATCACAGGTGATCCCATGCATGTGTTTCAGACCAATTAAAAAACCTTTTAGCACTAAATTTCTCTAATTTCCCTTTAACCACGAGAGACTCGTGGGAAATCACTTAGAATTACATACTATGGTAGAAACTAAAAGTACGGCTGTACATTGTCAGAGAAAGCGGGTTGAGCTTGGAGCTTGTGTTCCACCATCGGGTATGTTTAGGTTCGCTCTTTCCAGGCAGAGCCCCCAAACACTTTTCATCTCTTCCCAGGAGACCCACTGATGACACAGAGACACAAATGAATACAGGCATAATCTTGTGACTCCAGTGCTGAAACACAACACGTAAATAGTTCAGCTAATACCGAATGTAGTTTAGCAGAAGAAACAATCTCTTGGCAGTTTTCTTTGGGGGAAAGTTGAGCTAGATGCCAAGACTCTTGAAGTATTTCTGAGAGCATTTTAAATAAGAACCCTCATGGATCTCCATGAAAACTAAAGTCTTATAACTACTGCATCCCATTATTTATATTTATAGCATATTATATATTTATTATATTTTAATAAATAACTTCATAATGTTTAAGTTGCTAGAAACTTTATAAAATTATATAATAAATATTGCAATTATAACATTTTTAACACTTTTGTAGTTTACAAACTGCAAATCAATTTACAAATTTATTTTCACTGCCTTTAAATCAGGTACTCAGCTAGGCCAAGCTGCACCTAAAATGTGTGGGTCTCAGAGAAAGTGGTAATCCAAGCTGGTAGCGAAATCTGTCTGTCCCCTTTCCTTGAGTGACAAAACTAGAACAGGTTTCTAGTATGGGTTTGGGCCTTCTTTTCTCCTCACCTGGTAGCTGTTCCACAAGAGACCCCATGTATTAGGCATATAGACACTCAGCCCGTATGGCTAACCTCCATCTTCTACCTACTTGCCTGATTGGCAAACCACCACCCCTTAGCCAATTCTGAGACATAGAGATACACATCTCAGCAATGTACACACTCTAAGAAAGAGTCCCACACGTGCCTTTAAAGTTCAAGCGTGGGTTAGAACAAATTGGAAGTAACGTAAATTCCAAGTGGACTTGTCATCTAAGTTGGTGGAGGATAAAACTAGAGCCCCAAAAGTTCAGGAACCATGACCACTATTTGTGATAAGTCAACTTGACTGGATTTAGTAACCTTGGTAGGTTACTAAAGCACACCACTGGGCATGCCTTGGTGTGAGCCCCAGATGGTGATCCTGGGTTTTGTAGCTCATTCCTCATCCCTTCCTCTCCGGTATGGTTCCTCCATTCTGTGTCCTAGTCACCATGACCTAAGCATCTTGGATTGGCCGCATCCTTGAACTTCCTGAAACCATGAGCCAAATAAAACCTTCTGTCCTTTAAATTGTGGACATCAAGTGTTAATTCCCAGTAATGGAAAAGCTGACAGATGCAAAAACCAAAGCTGGATAATTTCATATTCTATTTTATCAATCACATTATTACTAGATGGGCTCCTAAGTACAATGAAGAATGTTAAGAAAGCAGTAGCAGCATCAATAACAAAAACCAAAGATTCCAGCTTCCTACAGCTCATAATTTAATTGATGGGATAAGTCTCCTACAAGAATGAGCACAGCTCTCAGATGTGCCTTACAAGTTAGTTCCAAGGAAGAACTTAAGGCAACTTGTTTTATTGTGTGGAAACAGGTCTTCAGGTCTCTATTCTAAGAAATAGTAACAGGCAGCTTATCTCCGGAAATACCTCTCACTTCCAAATGTCTTTATTAACCTCCAATCATGAAACAGGAGGCGCCCCCTTGTCTGGGCTTCCACGGCACCATGCATAGGCCTTTCTCAGTGTATTGCTACTCATTAATATTCTGTTTCTGCCTATCACATAAGTCAAGGCATTCCTACTGACCAGTACATAACAATAAGTGAATAAAAACTCTTATTTGCCTCAATAGTGACTGATCAGTGGCCATCAATAATTCCTTTTTTACAGCCTCCCCGTAAATCGTTCACCATTTTTGAACAAAATGTATCCCAACTACTTCAACATTTTTTACACTGCTTTGTAGCTTTTACCTCACTTTGGCCATCACTGTTGCAGGCACAGAAACTTGGTGACGGTAAAAGCCCTACAGAGAAGCCCTACTGACAAGGAGTATCTGAAAATTACATGAGCATATTTATATGTGCTTGGAGTGCCTATTCAGAAGTTTAACTAAGATCTCTCTTTACTCTTGGATCTAAGTCACATCGACTGATACACTGAAGACATTATGTCATGGGTTATTATTTTGGAAGGCATTTAATACTCTTCTAATTCTCCCATACTTTCTTTATTTCTTCCCCTGAAACAAGGACAGAAAATTTTTATTTTTTCATTTCAATAAAATATTATTTTAAAATAATAAATAATGGCTGGAGGAATGGCACAGCAATTAAAGTACTTGCCTACCAAGTACAAGGCCCTGAGTTCTACTTCCCAGCACCACATAAAAGCTGGATATGGGGGTACATGCCTGTAATCCCAACACTTGGGAGGCTGAAGCAGGAGGATTGTCATGAGCCTAAGGCCATCCTGGACTAAAGAGTGAGTTCGGAATAAGCCTGTCTCAAAATAAAATAAAATAAAATAAAATAAAATACTAATAAGACCACTTATTCATCCAATTAAAGAAAAATATTTATTCTAACTTTTCCTGAAGAATTTTTTTTGAACATCACTTCTGGGGAACATTGTTAGTGAGGAAAAGTCAAGTCTTACATTTAAAGTCTCAAGTTCTATATATTTTAAAATAAATAGAAAAAAAGGATTTCAGATGTTCTCACCAAAAAAGCAAAAATGTTTAAAGTAATACATATGCTAATCACCCTGACTTGATCATTGTACAATGTGCATATGCCTATACACATCACATCATACGGCATAATTATATACAAATGTTATGTGTCCATCAAAATTTAAAAAATAAAAGATGAGGGAAGGGAGTGGGATTTCTTGCTTCACAGTTATTGAGTTAACTTAATTTGCATAGATTTCTTTTCCAAAGGAGTTACCAGAGTTCCTCAAATGCTAGTCTATGTGCTAGATGGGCAGAAATTCTCTTACAAGGAATTTTTCTTTTTTTTTCCTGAAAGGTCCTCATGGAACAAATTTGCTCAGCAAGTCTTGGGAAATGCTCCTGTATTTAACAACAGAAATGTGTCACCTATGTGAAGGATCATTAAACATCTTCCGCAAAGGGCCAGATCGTTCGTGTTTTAGACTATACATGCCATATCTTAGATTGTCTGTTATAAGGACTCCAATTTTCCTTTATAGCACAAAAGTAGGCAATAGACAATAGGTCGGGATTTGCTGTATTCCGCTGAATTTCCATTTACAAAAACAGAGTGTGGGCCAAACTCAGCTCACATATCATTGTATGCCAACCACCGATCTATACTGCTCCCAAATAAGAAAGATAAAAGTTGGAGGCAGAAAAAGTGAAAGGGATGCCTTAAGAGAAAAAGATAATTATGCAGGGGTAAACGGAGAAATATGTTTTTAGAAGGGCTGGATAAAAAAAAATCACAGAATGATATATTCATGAAATGACTACAGGCGCATGCGTGTGCGTGTGCATTTACACACTATTTACACTGAAAGGAAAACTAAAAGCAAAGGCTAACATACTGATTCTAGATTATAAATGTATTTTTCGTATATAACTATGTGGATGAATATTGCAATAAATCAGCTAAAATATAGTGATCAGTTTATAACATTTACCAGCTAAATCTTTTTAAAATCTTCTTCACCTCATTTGAATATTGAAAAGTTCTGTTACTTATCTTGAGAAAAAAGAGCATGGTATATTTTACTTTACACAAAAAAAAAATAGCTGTATTTTTAAATGAGACTTTTCCTTGTCACTTACAATAATTTTGACCATCAACAACTGGAAATCCCACTTCCAAAGTTCAAGATGTGGCTTTAGTAGAAATGACTTTGGGCATTTGGTCTCAAGGCAAACAGAGAGGACTGCTATGAGGACTGGAACGTCTCCACTATGACCTAAACATCTTTGAGGGTCTCATTTCCTCCTGTGAGTTAGGTAATAAATTATTAGAAAAATGAGCCTCATTTGAGGAAAATATTATGGAAATTGGGATGCTTTCAGTGGTGTTATGAACTTCGGTCATCGTTTGCTTTGCATTGGTTGCTTCTCCGTTTTCGGTCACAAAGTTTTCAAGGACATCGAGATTATGAAAAAAACTTCATCAAATTTACCCTCGGCACTTCAATGGGATATTTATTAACATAAGACCTTTTTATAGTTTATTTTTTATCTTAAGAAAATATTGATCCTTTCTGATATATGGATGGTCTTGAAAGCTACATTAACAATAAAAACTATATTTTAACTTATTACTGAGAAAGGTGTTTTTCTCCAGCTGTGGAAGGAGCCTACTGCCTTTCTTCACTAAGTGTATTTCTACTTCTTTCCCCTCAGCTTCTCTTTTTGATTATTTAAAAAATGTCATACTGTACCATTTTGCTATTCCCAGTGTCAAACATCAATTTCATTTGTTCTGGATTGGAAATGTTTGGATCCTAAGTCTAGGGGAAAATCTCAAAATAAGTTAAAAAAAAACTTGTGAAAATCTAACTTCCAACCCTGGATATATCATATATCTTACTATTCACTCAGTGATGTTAGATCCCGAGTTGTCAAAGTCAAAAGCAGGTGTTCTTTGTTTTGTTTTGTTTTGTTGTTGTTTGTTTGTTTTGGTTTTGTCATAATGGGGATTGAGTCCAAAGCCTTCACACTGAACTGTATCCCCAAAGCTTTATTATTTTTTACTTTAAGACAGGATCTTACTAATGTACTCAAACCGGTCTTGAACTTGCAATTCTCCTGCCTCAGCCTGCTTGAGTGCTGGGATAACAGGCCTGCACTGATAAGCCCAACTGAAAGAAACTTTGATAACCATCAAATCCAAATACTTCTGTTTTATAGAGATCTGACTTAGACGATATCTTATGACAAATTTGTTGAAGAGTACAAACTCAAAATTTAAAATCCCCAGAATCCTTTCCACTGTCCTGTAATACAGCTTTCATGTTTTCATATTCTCTATTTTCCATGTTTTTCCTTTCATAATTAAATCATTCATTCCTTCATAATTTTGCACTGAACACTTAAGGTGGAGAAAATACCCCTTGATACTAGGGCCGCAAGATATATATGACAGAATAAAAGTCATAATCTTGAGAATAAGTCAAAAGCAAATATAATAACCTTTATAAAATGTGGTAAGTGTTACGTGAATATACATGGAATAGTAACCCACTCTTGTTGGGTTCATGGGAGACAGAAGTCTCCTAATTACAATGACAACTTAGCCACACGGCTGAATCACATTCTTTGGTTTCCTAAGTTTCTGAATGATCAGTATACACATCTTATGCTTTTCGTAATCTTTGTACACTCAACTTATATTTATTGAGTGTGCACAGCTTATATACCAAGTGATGAAATACAAGCCCCACACTTCACAGCTCTTGCACTTAAGCAGCTTGCAACTGAAGACACTAAACGTCAGTGACTCTAACACCGCCTGTGAGAAGCAACCACGTAAAGCGCCATGTGAAGGAGAAAAGAAAGTGCATTCGAATCATGAAAGTTCATAAATAAGAATATCTCCTAAAATTGCAGTGGGAAATTCTTGAATTAAGGAAACAGTATATTTCCTGAATGTAAATATATAACTTAAGAAAACTTTTGATTTGAAATAATTGAGTTAAAAAAAACCTCTGCACTATAGTTCCACCATCTAGACATAAGCATTTATAGTTTGGTTTTCAGTTCTTAACTGACTTTTTAAAATTGTGTTTGTTTTGTAGATAATATTTTACAATCTAAAGATTACATTTGATAGTTCTATCATGAGCAATTTTACTCCGTTTAATCTACATCTAAAATGTGACTGTACAATAGTATACATTGTATAAATATTAAAGTAATGCATAAATTAGTTCCCTATGTTAGCAATTAAAGGTGTTCCAAAGACTTTGGCATTTTACACTGCACCATAATAAATACAGCTGCAAATTAATCTTGGTTGGAATCTTTGGAACTTCTACATCTTGATTCATTAACAACACTGAGGTCCCATCTTCCACCAATGAAAATGGCTATTATCAAGAACTGAAAAGATGAAGTAATAAACGCTGGAAAGGATGTAAGGAGAAGGGAACCCTTTTCCATTGCTCATAGGACTGCAAACTGGTAAAACCACTGTGGAGAGCAGTATGGAGTTTTCTCCAAAAAACTGAAAATAAATATTCCATTTTACCCAGTGATATGTCTTCCAAGCATATATTTCCAAACAGTCAAAGTCATCTTTCACTTTAACATGAATACCCATGTTTCTACCAGCACAGCTCTTAACTGATGAATCCTGGAAGGTTGAAACATCCATCAACAGACAAATAGATAAAGAAAGTGCAGTCTATATTTACAAGGGAGTGCTACTCTGCCATAGAGACAGTTAAATTCGAGTCATCTGTAGGAAAACAGATGGACCATTTGACCATTATGCTAAGTGAAGTAAATCAGACCCAAAAGATTAAATATGACATGGTTTCTCTGATATGAGAAACTCAAAGTACAAATAAATGACAGAGCCATCAAGAGAGATGGTAGGAAGCAGAGACGTGGATTTGTGGAAAGAGAGAGGATGTGGGAGCATGCGAGAGGGAAGAAGGGAGGAAGTTGAAGCTGTATGTATGTGCCCCGATTCCTCATGTTTAAGGTCACTATTGTATATTGCAAACAGATACCAATAAAAATAATAACTCTTAAGGAAAGAAATTTACTAAAATGTTAATACACATAGAACCAATTACCTTCCAGAAAGGCAAACTTGTTTCAATAAATGGTTTACCTGAGGCAATGAAATAGCCGTGTATTTTAAAAATCCTGTTAGAAACACAAATGAGGTATCATTAGTATAATTTTATTACTTTATACTTAATATTGTGGCTTGGATCTGGTATGTCCCCAAAAGTCTCAGGTATTTGGATGTTATGGATTGTCTATGGAACCATGTACTGTTGGGAGAATGGAGCCTGTTCTAGACAGGTGCGTTGTAGATTGGATTATAGGTGTGTAGTGGGGGTTTTTCACACCTCCCACACCTGGAAGGGGTGGAACACTGAGGCTGGCCCAGAGGGGCTGACTGGGACAGTACCTGGAAGTACATATATGTCACTACCTTCCTCTGGGACCAGACTGGACTGGACAGGAATTGGCTTCCTGTTTATAATATTGTGAGGAGCAGCCTCCACCTCTGCCTCTGTCACGTACTTTCACTGTTTCTGGCTGCCCCCGAGTGGACTGTGACTTTTCCCCACTATTTTTATTAATATACAAATGTAATACACAGTATTTACAATGAATTTGGGTGTTTCGTACACTTACGTATCATATTGAGTTTACAATCACTTCCCATTTTCTACCCTCCCACCTCCCCCCTCCCCCTTCCCACAACTCCGGCTATCACTTCATATGGTTCCAAAGAAGGTCTGTGTTCTGGGTTTTCCAAGTCCAAGAAACCATACAGTGTTTAACATATTAGTGTTCCGCACCTAAAGGGATGGGTCGGACCGTGATCTTTTGAAACTGTGAGTTAAAATAAACTTTCTCTTCCCTAAATTTGTGCATGTTGGTTTTTGAGTCACAGCAACAAAAAAGTAACTAAGACACTTAGGTTTAGTGTATAATTACTATCTACTTGCATTGGTTTCCCATTTGAAAGCAGTAAGATGCAAACAAGTCCCAGTCCCAGCAAGGCAAGGGTTAAGCTCTGTAGCTGTGTTGAATCTTGTAGTTTTGTGTCCAGCACTTGGGATAATCTGTAGTGAGATGTGAGCTGGAAAGCACCTGAGTGGCCCCACCCACAGCATTGGCCCTGGCTGCAACTTTCCTATCTTCTCTTCTTTGGGCTGTTCACACCACGGAGAACATGAGCCAAGGAAGGGAGGAGGGCAGACCTAGTGTATATCCTTCCAGCTCATGTCCCTGTGATTTACTCTGTCTGACTGAAGCCTCAGTGTTCTGCCTCTTGTGGGTTAAGCCCTAGTGAACCATGCCTTTCAGGTCACACAACCAGTAATCTACTACACATACCACACATTTCACCACGCGCCTGTAAGCCGTAATCTACCCCAAGACTGTCTTCCACCACACACCAAAACCCACCCCTCCTCACTACATCCCACCTCTTAACAGCCCATAGAATTTATAGGTAATCCATGGTAATCCATAGCTTCCAAATAAATGAGACTTTTAAGGGATATTCCAGATCCAAGACATTATATTGCCATTAGGATTTTGCCAATCCTTATATATTCTGGACATCGAGTTCTTGTCAGAGATGTATAGATATCGTGTTGGTTTTGCATTCTATGAGTTACAGTTTTGTTGCATAGTCCTTTCGGTTTTTTTCTATTTTTGCTTTCATTTTCTGTATTTTTGAGTCTTGTCTAGAAAATTGTTTTCCACTCCAATGTCCCAAAAAATTTCCTCTGTGTTATTTCTAATAGCTTCAGAGTTTCAGGTCTACATTTAAGATTTTCATTCATTTGAGCTGATACTTGTAACTGATGAGAAATAGGAGTTTAGCTTTATTATTTTACATATTGCTATCAAGTTTTCTTGTCACCATTAATTAAAAAGATTGCCCCTTCTTCAATATTTCTTATCACCTTTATCAAAAATTGGATGCCTGCCTTTATTTCTAGGATGTCTATCCTATCTCATTAGTCTAGTGTCTGCTTTTTTTTGCTAATACCATGCTGTTGTGATTATAACAACTTTGTAGGATGTTTCAAAGCTAAATAGCATAATGCAACTTGCTGGATGTTTTAGTAAAAGTAGCTTTGGTTATTTGGGTTTTTTGTGGTTCCACATAAATTTTAAAATTGATTTTTATAATTCTGTGAAATTCTGTGAAGATTGGCATTGATATTTTAACAGATACTGTCTTAGGTACTTTTTCGTTGTTGTGACTCAATACCCGACACCCACAAACTTAGGGAAGGAAAGGTTTATTTTAGCTCACAGTCTCAGATTGTCACAATCCATTCAGGGGTGGCCGGCAACAATCAAAGTACATGGCAGAGAGAGAGGTGGAGGCAGCTTCCCCGGACATAAAGGAAGCCAAGCTGAGGCTAGTTGAGACTAGGCCCCGTCCTCCAGGAAGGCAGGTGCAGCTTATGTATCCTTTCAGGTCTCCGCCCAGTAACCGGTCCCTCCCGCATCCAGGTGTGGCCACTACACACCGTTAATCCTAACTTAACTGCAATCCCCCCCTCCAGACCAGACCCCAACCCACCAACATCCCATGGTTCCATTAAAATACATGAAACTTTTGGGGGGCACTCCAGATCCTAACCACAACAGACACTGTATTGAATCTGTAATTTGCTTTGTGGAATACAGACATTGGAAAAATATCAATTCTTCCACTCAGTGAACACAAGCTATCTGTATTTTTTTCTGTTCACTTGAATTTCTATCATCATATTTTATAATTTTTATAGCAGAGATTTTTCACCAATTTGGTTAAATGATTCTCAAGCCTTTTATAAATGGGATTCATGTTACAATTTCTATTTCAGATTATTTGTTATTGGTATATAGCAAGGACACTGATTTTTATATGCCGATTTTGTAATCTGCAACTTTACTAAATTCACATATTGGTTTTTATAGTTTGCTGTAGAGTTTGAGGTTTTTGCTATACATAACATCATGTCATTTAAAATCTGACAACTTGACTTATTTTGCAAGTTGAATGCTCTTTATTGCCTCGTCTTGCTAGTTGCTCTGGTTAGCACTTCAAGAAATGTGTTGAATAAAAATGCTGAAAATAAGCAGCTATGTCTTGTTGCAGACCTTCGAGAGAATCTTTGAGCATTTCCCTGTTCAGTTTAACGTTATCGATTGTCTTGTTATAATTTTTTATTATCTTGAAATACATTTCTTATATCTCTGATTTGCTCAATGTTTTTCTCATCATGAAAACGTGTTGAATTTTATCAAATGCCTTTTTTCATCAGTTAAAGTCGTCCTTGGATTTTGTTCTTTTTGTTGCTCTAGTGCATAACCTATGATTTGTGTATGTTAAAACAGCCCTGAAATACTGGAATAATCACATTTCATCATGACAAGTGATATTTTTGATTTGTGGGTGGATTCAGTCTGCTAGTATTTTGGGGGATGGGGCAGTACTAGGGATTGAACACAGGACCTTCACACTCTGTGACATTCCCAGCCTTCAGTTTTAATTTTTTGCAAACAATTGGTAAGTTGCGTATGCTTAGCTCTAACTTACCGTCTTCCTGCTTAAGTCTCTCTGTTTGCTAGTATTTCACTGAGGATTTTTGTATATATATTGACCAAGGACATTGGTCTATAGTTTTCTTTGCTTTGTTCTTGTCTAGTTTTACTATCAAAGTAATGTTGGCCTTATAGAATGTATTGGGAAGAATTTCTTCTTCTGTTTTTTTTTGAAATATAGAGAACTGGTACTATTTCTTTAAATATTTGCTAAAATTTAGCAATGACATCATCTGATCCTGGGATTTTCTGTAATTGAGGGCTTTTTATTACTGATTCAAATCTCATTACTTGTTCTTTTTGTTGGTTTTTTTGTTTTGTTTTGTGAGACAGGGTGCCCCTATAGTCCACTCTGTTCCAGAACTTACTGGGTAGCCCAGAATGGCCTCAGACTCATGGCAATCTTCCTTCCTCATCCTCCTGAGTGCTTAGGTTACACGCATGTGCCACCACACCCAGCTTATGTAGTGCTGGGAAATTGAAGCCAGGGACTTCAAAAGTAAGTTCTTCATTTCCATGTATTTGCATAATTTCTTAACTTCTTGTTATTAGTTTCTAGCTTTTTTGTATGGTCAGAAAAGAAACTCAATATTATTTCCTTTTATAAATTTTGTGATTTGTCATGTTTGTGAGATTTTCTAAAATTAGTCGAGTCTTGATATATTAGACAGCTTTTATGTTTGTGGGATAAAGTGCAAATTAAGAGAAAAAGATTTATGTAGACTCTAAATTTCAAAGGTTTCAGTTTCTGGTTGGCTACCTTCAAGGCAGATACGTCATAGGAAAAGTAATCCATTCATTGCAACTAGGAAGTAGAGAGCAGAGAAATGGGGGGTTGAGGATTAGATATAGACAGGTGAGTGAGGGAGAGAGAGAGAGAGAGAGAGAGAGAGAGAGAGAGAAAGTGAGAGAGAGAAAGTGAGAGAGAGAAAGAAAGAGAGAGAGAGAGAAATGAGACATCCTTCAATGTTACACACTCAGTGACTTACTTCTCCACTGGAGCACCACATTAGCCCATTCTGATTTACACTCATTAATGGATTAACCCATTTATAAGGTTAATGCTATCATGGTCCAATTGCTTTTTTGTTGAAACAGGGTCTCGCTCTGTAGTCCTGTCTGATCCTAACCTCCCTGTGTAACCCAGGCTGGCCTTGAACACACGGCAATCCTCCTGGCTCAGCCATCAGAGGAATGGGATTATAGTTGTGCACCGCCATGCCTGGTCTATGAGCTTCTGGGGAATCAAACCAGCCAGGCAAGTGTTTTACCTGCTGATCTATGTCCCCCTCAGTTCAATTGCCTTTTGAAAGCCCACCTCCGAGCACAGGAGACTTCTGTGGGGGGGCCGTGTGAATCCAAATGATAGCGCTTGTTTTTTGATTTATTACATGATCCATTCTGTAGAATGTTTAATGTTTGATGAGAAAAAATACAAATTTAGGTATATTTCGCATGGAATAATCTGTGAAAGTCTGTTAGGTCTGTTTGTTCTGGTGTGCAGTTTATTCTTTTGTTCTTTGCTGTTTGTCTGTCTGGAAAATATATAAATTGCTGAAAGTAGAGTTTAAATGGCCCCAACGAATATTGAGTTAGAGTGTATCTCTCCCTTTACTTCTACAAAACATTGTATATGTGAGTTCTCTAATTTTGGCTGCATATATGTTTAGAATTGTCATTTCTCTTCAAGGAAATGACCCCTCTATTATTATGTAATGACGACTCTTGCCTCTTTTTACTGCTTTTTTAATTAGTCTATTTTATCTGATATTAGCATATTGATTCCTGCTTTTTTATGTCTCCCATGTGCATAGAATATCTAATGCTATCCCTTCACATTCAGTCTTTATGTGTTCTGAGATGCGGAGTTTCCCATAGCAAAAAATGTAAACAGTGTCTGTGTGTGTGTGTGTGTAGTGAGTTTCTTCTAAGCAACATATATATTTATTCCACTGCATATATGTCCTTTATGTGGAGAATTCAATCCATGTACATTCAAGATAGTTATTGGTATGCAGTGCCTCGTTGTGGAACTGGATTTCTAGTTTTCCTGTAGTTCCTTTTTCCCCCCTTGTCTGATATAGTCATCTTTTAAGGTTAAGTGAATTTCCTTAATAGTGTGTTGTGGTTCTCTCATTGTTTGTTTGTTTTTTTTCTGCTTCATTGTTGTTACCATGAGCCTTGTGCAAATACCTTTTGATTTTTACAAGCTATTTTGAAATGATAGCAATTTAACACGATCATATAGGTAAGAATATAAATGTGCACAAAATACTCAAGATCAATGTAAGCTTTATATATTGCACTTATACGTATCAATAAATGTGGAAAAAAGAACAAGAGAAATTTGAATTTTTGATATTTCTTTTTATATGTTGTATTAACATAGATATCCTTGGTAATTGTTTTGCTTTTTGGTCTCCATATAAAGTCATGTTTTGGACACTCTTTTTACAATACGAAAACATTCTGAACTTGTATTTTCACTTTTAACGATCAGTTTTACACCTTCCTGTGTTTTCTTCTTATTAGTCGACTTTCAGTTTGAAGAACTTTCTTAAGGATGTCTTATACAACAGGTATGATGGTCATATTTTTTAGCCTTTTTTTTTTTTTGGTCTGGGGATGACTTTATATGTCTTTCACTTCTAAGCGGTATTTTTGCTGGAAACAATATTCTCAGTTGACAGGTGTTTTTCCTCAGTACTGTCAAAATGTCATGCCACCTTCTGGTCTGCGGAGTTTCTACTGAGAAGTGTCAAGAGAACTGTAGTGCCCCTCTGTGTAATTTGTCGCTTTGCTCTTGCGGATTTCAGAGTCTCCTTTTTTATTTTTCATCTGTGAGAGCTGAATTGTGAGATGTCTTCAGGTAAACTTGGCTGAGTTAAACCTGACTGGTGATCTTTGAACTTGCTCTACCTAGGTATTTGTATCCTTCTCTGGAGTACAGGAATTTTTTGTTATTATTTCTTTGAATAACTTTTCTAATCTTTTGACATTCTTAAGTCCTTTTCAAACACCAATGATCTGAATACTTCTATTACTTCCCCAAAGTGCTCATAATTTTGCTTCATTCTTTTCATTTTTTCCCCTCTACAGTGAACATTTTCAAATAGTCTGCCTTTAAGCTCACTAACTCTTTCTTCTGTTAGGTTTATCCTGGTATTTATGTCTTCTGTTGTGGATTTACTTTTGCATGTATATTTTTCTAACTCAAGAACTTCTGTTTGACTTTCTTAAAAATTGCTTTCATCTCTTTTTTATGTTTCAAGGTTAGAATGTTGAAACATTTCTTTGTGTTTCCTTACCGCTCCCGAGTTTCCTTGAGACAGGTAGTTTTCATTCTCTACCTGAGCTTTTTCCCATAGGGATTATTCTTGCCTGGTCAGTTTCTGACACCGTGTTTTATGTACTAGTAAGGTCATGTTTTTCAGCTCTTGATTCTTGATTCTCGTTGGTGTGAAATGCTGTCTGGCGTCACAGCATAAGAAACGGACTCTTCCTAATCTCATTTTCTTTGTGCCTCTTTTTCCAGAAGTCCTAAATAAGCTGCTTATTTTCTCTGTGTCTCATCCCATAAACTACAAAGACCAGCACAACCCTGGGTTACGACCAAGACCTATATTTCTATGGACTGCCCATTGCTAAAATAGAGTCATGGTCTAAACCCACAACAACCACCAGAGGTGATGCTAGCTTCGGAGAAGTCCAACAGACTGAAACCATGTGTCTTCCCTCGCCGGAACTAACTTAGAGAAAGAAATCAGATAAATCTGGGCCTCTCTTACCACAGTCCTTTTGTCCAAGAAGCAACTTTACACATTTAAGGACTATGGGTGACATGCATTTGTTTCATTTCCATGGTCCATTTATAACTCCCAGTGTTACAAATCCAAAATGCTTCTCTTTCACCTTTTGCCTATTCCAAGAACCTACTACAAAACCCTTCTTATGAGTAATAAAATAATTATATCCACTTTTTGTATGATAAAAAAGAAATCAGGATGGATCTTCCCAGTATTAGGTTTTGTCAGCCCAGTACCGAGTTCCATAAGTAAATAAACAAATAAATAAATGTCTTATGCTGACTAGTCTTTACTATCCATAGAAAATGGGGTGTCGAATCTGCTGGGCTGTGTAACATGTGGCTCCTGCTGGTGAAAGCAGATGTGTGGACACCTGGGCCGATGCCAAGCTCATGCCTGCCTCTCACAGCTGTAAGGATCTGTGCAGTAGCAAGGGTACACTCAGGCCCAAACATAAATGTCTCCCACTGAGTGCAAGCCTCTGCCTGGTGCTGGGCAGTCTGGGGTCCTATTTGTGAGCACTGGCCTGAATACCAGCTTGGGAGGTGGATAAAGAAGACATTTTCTTGACCACCAAGGCTAATGCTTGTTAGGGTTGCATCTAACACTCTAAACTACATGAGCAGGTGCCATGGTCTCTTAAGCCACTAGCCGTTATTGGCCAATGGAGATCGGGTATCAGTGAAGTCTCGGGGAGCAGGGTCTCAAGTGGACATGAGTATGAAGGAATTTTCTTCTGGGAGACTGAAACAGTGCTAACAGCTCCTTTAATGTCCATGGGGGCCAGGCTTATAAGCAGTTGGAGGGAGGAGCGCCAGTCAGGGTAGAAGGGTACAGGTCATTGTCTAATTGGAGGAAGCTAGGGTCTGAAAGTCACCTAAGTTGTGTGGTGGGTTTTTCCAAACCTGATTGGGTGATTTCTGGTAAAGGTCTTGGGAGAGAGGAAATTTGGGAATTTGAGTAGAGTGAAACCTGAGCTGTGGGCCGTCCTGGGCCTGGGACAGGAGGGAGTGGCCCCACTCCCGCTGGTCTTGAGATTAATGGGGTCTGGGCCCCCTTCTAACTTTTGTTGTCCCTCAGCCTAGTCAGGGTCCCACAGGTAAACACAGTCTCCAGAGGAGGGTAGGTGTGTCCCAGGTATCCCCCTCCCCCAGACTGGAAGGGATGAGACCAAAGCTTAGATCTGTCCTGGAGGTACACAGATCTCTTTCTTATGCACAAGCTGGTCTGGAGACTGTGAGTTCTGGCGTGTGTACAGAGCCCCAGGATCTACTGCACGTCTGGTCTCACTATGACAGCCAGCGCTGGTTTTGCGCTCTTACGTGAAGCCCTGTGGCTAATCCTTGTGCTCTACTCCCCCAAGGAGTAAATTCCTGCTCCTTACTCTGCTGCCCAAAGTTGCAAGAATGCTGTTAGAGACAACCCCTTCTTTTTGGCTCTTAGGCTAACACGTTTCCAGGGACACAGTCTGTAAGTATTTGTGTGGGAGTCATGTCATGGGACTCTGCTCTCCATTGGTTTCATTGTGGCATTCCTGGCACTAGATTTTAAATCTAGGGCTATCCACCAGCTACCATGTTCAGCTACTTTGCTCACATCTATCCTTTATGTCATGCTTGATTATGGCATTGGTTTCCTTAACCTTGTCTTCAAAGTCTGATCTTTTTTCCTCCCAATGTTCAAGCTAACTTGCCCTGCGTTCAAATGAAATTTCATATCCTGAACATCAGCTAGGTTGCTTTACAGGTTTTCCAAAAATATTTCTTTATATTGTGCATTGCCTTGTTTGTCTTAACCAGCTTTTTGTGTCTTCTATAAACTCAATTACCTTTGTACTCATTAAATCATTTTCTGTTTAGTAAATTCCTTTTTAATCTCACTGATCATTATTTTGTAAGTATGTCTTCTTTGAATTGGCTCTTTGCACAAACCTACTGGTTTTTTTTTAATCTTTTATTAACTGACTGGTCACAGAAACCTACCAATCTACTTCAGTTTTGACTTCTTTTTCTATAAGTTGCACTATTTAGGGGGGCCATGAAATTAGCTTCTGGGAATTCAGGAGTTTCTGCATGTGTCCTATTGATTTGTAGCTAAGAAGTTTCTTTGAAAGTGTATGAAAGTGGTGAGGGAAAGCTGAAAATCCACTGAATTCTGTGCTGTAATTGGGCAGCGAGGGGAACCTAACAGTCCAATAGCCTCTGGAGTGTCATGTTCACATCCGGTCTCCTCGACAAGCATCTCCCATCTATCCTGGCTTCCATTCCCATAGGACAAGGTTCTCTCACCTCTGAGTTACTCTCACTACACCCCTAACCACTCAGGGGGTAGAAGCCTTTCTCTTTTCTCTATAACTGTCTCTTGTGCCAGTCCCTTCCTAGGCACTGATTAAGAGTGTTCCCCAAATCCCTGGTGTGTGGCCTGTGACTTCTTACCCTAAACAGTTTATACAAGGGCTCCTGCCTATGTGACTTTCTAGTGTGGCTGTTCAAAACTGCTACTCCTGAGCTGCTCCACTAAGTGCAGAGAGGCCTTTCTAGGGGAAGATCCCTGTGCATTTGCAGCGTGCACTACTTGTAGGCTGGTTTCTCAAGGATGGGGATCCCAGCTATCGTCAACTTCCACAGCTCTGGGCTCAGGGCTTACCTGGTCTACTGCTGCAGGTGGCTCACCACCCTTCTCAGGCAGCCTGGATCATTTTTCCAGGCTGCTGTGTTCTCCAGCCACTAACACAGCTGCAAAGTTTCCAGCATTCCCAAGGCCACCTTTCAATTCCTGGAGGTCTCCTACTTCTCCATGCTAAGTTGAGCACGTACTACGTAACTGTATCTAGACTTTTTGGATGAGCCATTGAGTAGGAATCCAACTCAGCTGCCATCCTGCCCTGAGGTCAATTGCTTTGATTTAAATCATCAATCCATTATGAACATTTTCCCATATAATTAAGCATTTTCACAGCATTTTAATATAATATGCATACTCCATAATGTTTTTATAGAAACTAGGCTTTTTCAGATATTACTGTTTTAAAGTTTGCCAGAATTAATATACTTTTTATGTCTTGAATCTAAGTATTTGTTTTGTTTTTCCCAATTTTATTATGTATTATAATGCATAATATTTACATTGATATTGAGTATTTTATGCATATACATATCATGGCAAAATTACAAACCTTCCTCTCCTTTTAGGCCTTACCATTCCCTCTCCTTACCCATTAGTTCACATTACTTCCCTCAATCACTTCTATGAAATGATTGAAATCTAGTCCTCTGAAAGTTCCAAATAGATAAGCCATTTCCAACCATGTATTAAATACTCAATGCTATGCTTAGAAGTAGCTTATCTATTTGAAACTTCCAGAGGAAACTTAAGAGTTTTTTCGAATTTTTAAATATCACAATTACATTAAAATTACTTTTTAGAATCAAACTTTATCTGGTTGACATCTTCACATATTAGATTTTCCTGTTTTGATTTAATTAGGTAATTACTCAACTAGCTTTGATTTTAAATATTATAAGTGTTCCTTTAATAAATCTCTTATTGATAGACTCAGTTTTTCATATTTTGTGTTGTTGTTGCAAAGAGCTTCTGTGTTTTTACAACATTGTACTGTGTGATATGATTCAACATTCGGACTGCTTCTTCTTATTGCTTGCTTTTTTACTTTTATTTACACTTTACCCACCCAGCTCCTAACAAGAAATAGTGTGCAGATGGAATGAAGAAGTAACTCTGTCCAGGTACGATCTATAACTAAGCATCTTCATCTCTGTATCTTTGCCTTCATCTTCTTCCTCTTCTGTCACTGTCTTCTCCACTCCTCCCCTCCATGCAAAGCAGCAAGCGCTCTTGGGTTTATGTACTACTCTTTTCCCCCGTGTGTCTTACTTTCTGAAATGTTCTAGCAACTATGTCTCAAAGCATGTTCACATACATACAGAGGATCCAGTTCAGAGTCACTAATCATCCTCTTTGAACAGGCCAGAAGTTCTTGGCTAGCTTATTCACGACTGCTTTTGAGTCAGCACCCAAACTTTGATCATTTTCTACAGAAAAGGAAATTGAATCACGTAATAGAACATCTGGCAAGCTCTGCTTTGGATGCTTGCTAAAAAGGGGCTGTAGATATAGCGGGCATTCTAATCATGATGTCAATAAAGGATCTTCTTCTGTTGTACTCTAATCAAATTGTTTCATGCAGAAAGTATTAGTAAATAGCTGCTATTGTGTAAGATTGATTGGTATTCTAATACTTTTATATTATGTCCTCTTAAGTTTCCATGTAGCTATTTTCTTCAAATAGTGATTTCTTTCTTCACATTTTAGTATCTATGTCTTATATCTTCCGAGTAGTGTATACATGTGAATAAATATGCCAGAAAAATACTGAAATGTAGTAAGGAGAAAAGGCATCTTTTCTTGATGATGACTTTAGTGGAGTCACTTTTGTGTTCAATACGTAATGTGGTATTTGCCTTTGGGTTGAGACACATGCTAATTACACTGTGGAAATTCTTTCTAGTCTTAACTCATAAATAATTATTATAAAAATATGTGTTGAATTTAATGACATTTACCATCACATGAGTTGACCATTTGGCTTTTTCTTACCATGTTTTGCTCGATTTTCTACAGTCAAATTCACCTCTCTGTCTCTCTGTCTCGCTCTCCCTCAGAGTAAATGTAGAATTTAACAGATAAGAAACTATTCAGTTTCCTGATTCTAAACCTACAAACTACTTGTATCCTCTCCTACTCATTCTTCCTTCTCATGGTTATGGAAACCACATTCACTTCCCTGTACTAATTTCGGTCTTCTCACCTATTCAGGTCTCTCTAACCCATTCCAACACAAATAACTCAAAGAGAACTTATCCCATGAGTCATCTCTGAAATGTTCCCTCTCCTTAATCTTCTGATCCAATGTAATTCTTTGTTCCCTTAAACTCTGTTGCAAATAGCCTACATGAAGCACACATAATTCATGGGATGAACCACTGCACTTGCAACTCAAGGATCTACACTAATGCAGTATTTACATCCACCAATCATTTATTAGATTGTAGCCTGAGATCTTACAGATGATTCAGAAATGAAGATCTATGTCCCTTCATCACTTAAAACACGGCAACTCTTCTTACAGAAGAAAACAAAATTGTGGACATGTCCATACCAGGCTCTTCAGACTATCCGACACCCATCTTGCTCCTAGCAATGCAAGGCCCTTGTGCGTACATTCCTTGTGCTTGGAATGTTCTTTCTTCACTTCTCAATTCCTTCTTAGTCATCAGATTTTATCAGAACCATCCCCACTTGGACAAGCCTTTCCGGGGTGCCGTGCTCATACGTCCTATTCTTGCTAGAGTGGAAGTTCCAAGTCATAATTTTATTCCCACACCTGTCATAATAGAAGAACAGGCTTGCGTATTTATAACATTTGTAGAGTTGATGAAAACTATACGTAGGAAGAAGAATCTAGATTGGAAGCTGATGAAAGGTAAGTATGAATGTTGGAAGAAACAAAATGGAGACCTTCATTTTAGAAACCAGGGGAAGAATTTCAAAAAGGAGAGGGAAAAAAAACACATCAAATGCCACTGAGAAATTGTGTAGGTGTACGGATTTGACCAATATGTAGGTAACTTATGAGTTAAGATCGTTTCAGTGGAGTAGCAAGGGCAAATGTAATCTAGAGTGATTTGAGATGGAACATGGAAGCGAGGAGACAGTACACAGAGGCTGGTCTTCAGGCATATTTATCTCTAGAGAAAAGGAGAGAAATAAGATACTGTATGTAACAACATATAAATTAAAAGAAGAGTTTTATTTGATTATGAAAAAAATATCTTCTGGTTATTTAATAGTAAAAACGGATCAGATCATATAGAGAAAGGTTGAGTATACATAAATCAATCTGTAGATTGAGTGATTGATTTCCTTGTGATACCGGAGATTGAATCCAGCTGCACTCTACCACTAAGCTGTACTCCACCACTAAGCTATATTCATATTGCTTTTATTATTTTTATAATTTTGAGACAGCGCCTCAAAAAGTTACCCAGGCAGGACTTGAATTTGCAATCCTCCTGCCTCAGTTTCCCTAAAAGCTGGGGTTGCAGGTGTGCCCCACGACTCCAAGCTCGGATATTATCTTTGTTAGAAGAAATAAAGAGGATTTGCTTAAATTGGATTTTATTTCCAGACTCTCAAGAAATTCAATTCACAACTTAAAGTATAAGAATGATAATGAAGTAATTACAAAAACTACTAATGTTAACATGGTAAGATCTATGACCCTGATGGCTCCCCAAGTTGGGATATTACTGAAGTGTTAGGAATCACCGAAAATTTAACTTTCAAGATCTTTGGAACTGAAATGAACATGAAACATCAATACATTCTATTTAAAAGGCATTTCAATATGTTTAGTTTGCAAATAATGATGTTTTTCCATGTTACAAGTTTCTGAAGCGTGCTGCTTGTTTCAATGTTGTTTTGCTTCTAGTTTGCACATTGATTACGTTGAATAGCATGCTAATGCCAAAAGAAACAAGAGGACTTGGGTCAGAAGGGCTCAGGGACAGCCCTAGCACTGCTGTTAATTAAGTGTGGGAGCTTGACTGTGCCATATCAGCACTCCTGCTTTACCATCCTCATGTACAAAATGAATATAATAGGATCTCCAGTGCTTTTCTGTGTTGTGAGTAGCAGATGTGTTTGCTCATGCAGGTTGAAACACTAATAGTACATATAAAACGATATGCTAAGTAGCTGGATAAGAAGACTACCAGATTTTCTGTCCTTTTGCAGGCATGTGACTTTGGACATTTTGATTCCTTAGTCCCCTCACCTGAGAAATGGTATTAATGTTCTCTAGCTGCTAGCATTTTCATTAAGATCAGAAAGAGCAAGCCTGCTAGGTGTGACTTGGTTTGCATTCTGTTTGTTCTTTTATTTCCAATCTAGGGAAAGATGACCCTACTTGAATGATTTAAAATCAGATAGGATTCAGCTCCTAACACATCAAAGACTTTTACAGCTTTGCTGCCTGATAGATGGTCTAAGGACAGAGGCAGCAGTATTGCTTCAGAGCTCATGAGAAATGCAGATTCTCAGGCCCCACCCCAGAGCAAAAAGATCAAAATGTCTATCTTAACGAGATTCTCAAGTAATGTGTACGCAGTCAGGTTTGGAAATCCCGATTTAACAAGTTATCCGGTCATTGGAACTGGGTTCAAAGAGGGCAGGGTAGCATTGTCACCTAGGACGCACTTTCCTGTTGTTCTTGCGCCTTCGTTTGCAGTCCCTTGCTCTGTTTTACTACAAAATGAAATGAGCTAAAGGAAAAAATACAGAGTGAAAAAGTGAACAAGCTTCGCTGGCGTCTGTGAAGCCATTTTCTACCAGGGCAAGTAGTCACCCCTGAGCTGCCATGTGCCTCTTTGTTGCCGCTCATTAGATGTCTCTACCTTGAGTGACAGAGACAAGTGGAAGCCGCTCATCCGCCCTACCTATCTGTTCGTTAACTCCCAGCTATTGTCAAAGGTACTTAAAAAGTGCTCCGTGCTAAGGAGAGTGTCCCAGCTCCGGCTCATTAACAACGAATGGATCTCCGGTTCTGCACATTCTCTTGGCAGTTTCTCAGAGGTAAAGATGAAATGTAGAAAAATATTTAAGCAATGCATTTATAACTTTTTTAGTAGGCATGTAGAGGTATGTCACTTTTTGTTAAGTATGCAGACAATAAAGTTGAGTCTGCTTCAATAAATTTCAATAATGAAACACATAGTTTGAGTCTATCATGAGCCAAATATTTGAGATTTCATTTTTTTTCACTTATTTTACTTTACTAAGTGATCTGTTCGAAGCCTGAACAGGGTTGTTACTGCGGACATAAGTGACATTTCATCAATGAAGTAAGTTTGCACGTTGCTGTTGAAGGAAAGGTAAGTCCACCTTACTTACTTCAACCCAAGATCTATCACCTTTTGCTAAATATCAAGAGAATCATCTTGTCAGTGCTCCAAAGGAGAGAGATTCACAAATTATCCAAAATAGGTTAGTGTCTCTGGGACTGCTAGGTACGTCGTGAGAAGGATTGTACTCGGAATTTGCCAACGAAGTGTTTCCAGATGAAGCCCACAACTTCTTTTAATTACTCTGTTTTCTCCATTAAAATTCTCCCTTTAAATGGCAAATAGCCCTTTGCACACAGTATCTAAGGTTTTGATTTATGGAAAACCAGATGTTAGTTCAGTTTGATTTAAATGAATTCGGGAGTAGATAGGATTTTACCAGGAGTCTTCATTGAATTTGTGTAGAGGCTGCCTAAGAAAACTTTGTGTGCTCCCTGGAGACACAAGTGAGGGAGTTGATGCTACTTACTTCATGCAAACAGACTCAACCTCTCACTCTGCAGTTAAATACCTTGTAGTCATCCTAAGAGGCCACGAGGTCTGGAGCCATTTGGTAAACCTTGAGAAAGTTATGGCAACAAAGGCGGTCACCTGAGAAACTGAGATAGTTAGTCAAACCCACCAGCGCTCTCAGGAGGCAGTTAGCAGTGATTATAAGCTTTTAGAAAAAAAAAAGCATAAGTCTAGCTATTGTTCAATAAAGTTGAGTTTGAATAATGAATTTTGTGTTGTTGCTGCATGTCTTACAAGAAGGAAATACATGAATGAATATTTTCAAAGTGACCAAAAAGCAGGGAAAAAGTAGAATTGCAAATAAGGAAAACAATGTGTCATGAGTGATATTAGCTGGAATAATATGTATTTGCTTCACATCCCGAGGTGGTCTGGTTCTAGTTATAGGTTTATGCCTATCTCAGTTGTTTGGGCTCAAGGTAAAATAAACTTTTGGATCATTTTTAATATTGTTAATTTGTTAATATTTTCACTTCTGGATGTTGGGAGAGAAAAACCCAAATGAATAAGGCAATTCTCCATGAATTACACCCTTCCAAAACAATTGGAAGAAAATTCAAAGGAAACAAGAAGATTTTAGAGACTTTGTTTTTAGAAAAAAAGGAAGGAAGAAAAAAAGGAAAATGAGAGAGGCAACTTGCACAACCTGATGTTGTCACTAAAAATTCAGCCCATACCTTTCAGAATAGTTACGCAATGTGGCAGCTTTGTTGTAATATGAACTGACTGGGACCAGAAACTGCGGTCCTGCCTCAAAGTGAGTCCTCCTTTGGTCATTTCTTTTAGAAATGCCTTTTCCACTGTTTGTAAGGCAACAACAAAAATATTGCTTGCATTCTCATTTTTAAAAAGTAATGGACTATTACTGAAGAATGTTTTAAAATATGGATAAATGAAGCAAAACTGATTAATCTTAACTTCACCCCTGAAGGATATAATCATTATGTTAATGTTAGCCATAAAGTGCTTTTGTCCAGTGGAGGCACATGTGCTTAAAAAATAATAATTTTAGGTAAGGAGAATAGGTCAGGACAGACAAGCAGGGCTAAGTCAGGGCAGTCCAACTGCCGTGGGAGCAAAAGTAGAGTCAAAGTGGAGTCAAGGTCCCAGTGAAGGCCCTGGCCCCTCCTGGGAACAATAAAGGAGAAGTAGCTAAAACAGGCATTCTATCCTCTCTCTTACAGTTTCTTCTAGGTGCCCTAAGGTAATTAGTGGTCTTACAATGGTTTGTTCTACAACCCCCACCACAGGATGACTACTGGAAACCGCCTGAGCAAAAGCTTTATAAAGTTATTCATTCCCATGGGATCCTCACTCGAGACCACTTCTTAACCTCTCCTAGAGAGCTTTGCTTTCTCAATAAACCCCTTTTTGCTTTTAGAATATAGTAATGATAGTAATAATAATGTTTTATAATGTAATAGGTCCCCTTGTCACTATAGGGTAAAGGCATTCTTTATTATTGAATATTCTTCTATAACTTTGTTTTTTTTAAATCTGAATAGATGGACTTCTGGAAAATATGGTGGCCAACAGAGGTACACAATATCTCTGTGTAGACTCACTTAAAAAGTTGAGATTACAATTAAAAGCTGACTGTTTATCTTAACTAAGAGAGGAAGGAATGACTCAACAATTGAAAGGAGGCCACGGGAAGGTCAGAAATCACAAAGACACATTGCAAGCATAGGAAAACAGCTACCCCAGGCTAACGGAGAGTGTTCCTGAGCCCCTGGCATCTGCAGAGGGAGGAAATCTCTGAGCCTGAAATTTCTGACCAAGGTAAGCATGGATTCAGAAGTGGAAATTGACAGCAGTGGGCAGCCCCAGCCCCCAGAAAATAGCCTGCAGGAGGTTCACGTTGCAAACAAAATTCAAACTTCCCTTAGAAAAGGCCTCCCGGAAGCTAAACTGGAAGCAACACATGGAAGCCATGCAGGCAGTGATGTTACACAGCAGCAGTTATTAAAAATGATTATGTTATTGGCACAAAAATAGACAAGTCGGCCAGTGGAACAGAACTGAGGATGCAAAGAAAAACTCAAGTACCCTCAGCTACCTGATCTTGTATAAGGGTCTTAGAAAAAGGACAGCCTCTTTAATAAAGGTGCTGGGAAAACTGGATATCCACATGCAGAAGAATGAATATAGGTGCCCACCTATCACCAGGTACCGGAACTCTTGGAGGACAAAATAGGTAAAACTCTTGAAAATGTAGGCATAGGCAACGACTTTCTCATAGGACACCTAATGCAAAAGAAATAGACCCCAAAATCAATAAATGGAATTCTATCAAAATAATTATAATAATCAAGTTGCCCTGGTATATCCCAAGGAGTGGGATAGCTGGATCAAATCATAGCTCTGTTTCTAGTTCGTTTGATGAACCTCCATATTGATTTCCACAATGGTTGTAGGAATTCACATTCTTCATTCTCACCAGCATTTATTTTATTATTATGGGGTTTTTTTTTGAGACAGCATCTCACTCTGTTGTCCAAACTGGTCCCGAACCCACTATGGAGCCCAGGCTCTCCTCAAACTCAGAGCAATCCTCCTGCCTTAACTTCCCCAGAGCTGGGATTACAGGCATGGGCCACCATGACCAGTCATGACCATGACTCAGAGCTTTGTACTTGCATGGCCAGCACTCTAACTTCTGAAATTTCAATATACATTTGACTTGCATTTCCCTGATGGCTGAATATATTGGACTTCTTTCATATACCAATTGGCCCATCCCGTTGACCAAAATAAGCCAGACATAAAAAGAAAATTATTGCATGTACTCCCTAATACGGTAAATCTAAACAAGATAACAAGAAAGCAGAAGGGACATTCTTATTAGACAAGAAGAAGGGAATAAGAGGGAGGGATGGGAAGAGTAAGGGCAGGTCGTGTGGGCAGGGATGTGACAGACAAGTACTGCATTCATTAGCCTCCCTCCTACATAGAAAGAAATGGGGGGAGGGAGAGGCGAAGAGGAGCAATGGGAGGAAAAAGTGATCAAAACATGTTATGTGCATGTGCAAACGTGCAAAATAAAATGAAATACATGTAGAACTTCATTTGCATGACTTCATTATAAATTTATCACATGACTTTTAGTGAGAAAAACATTTTCTTTAAAAGCCTACTTCATGCAATATTAATACATGTAGACAGGCTTTGTTGAATTTGGGTCATGTGTGTTAACTTACTTTTATTTTCTACTTTTCTGTACTTTTATGTTTTTATGATTAGTCAAAAGGGCGTGTTGTTGGATTTTGGGTTTTTTTCATTTTGAGTATTTTTTATCATTTAAGATTTATAATTTAATGTAAGTTCCCCTAGTTAGAATTAGATATATCTATGTTTAAGAACTTAATTATTTTCCCATGTATTTTTCTTTCTTATCCTGTGCTTTTAAAAGTTTATGTTAATACTTCCATCTTCTATTGATTTTCCATGAACTCAGTTGAAAATGAGTCTATTTTGAATCTGCTGTTTTTAGAATTAAAAACTATAGTAATATATCAAATTATGAAAATAATCAACATTTTTATGTTTGTCTTGGAAAACGTTCATACCTCAAACGTCTTTAACCTTCTAACCACTTTTTACCATAAATCATCAATTACTTATACTTTAACTCAAATTTTTTAACCTTCAGATAAAACTGTCTGTGTTTATCATGTAAGCAATTTGTATACTTCCAATTCCTAATTACATGAGATACAAACATTGTTAAAACTTCAGTTTCTGCTCATTTGGACAAACCACGTTTTATTTTGTCACCTCAGACCTCCTGTCTAAAATTTTATTCCTCCTCTCTGAAGGAATTTTTCTCAGAATTTATCTAGGAAATTAAGATCTGTTACTATTAAAACTCTTCCTTGCTTGTCTCATAGTTTTAGCCTGAAAATGTCTTCGTTTTGGTCTCGTTTTTAAAATTTATGTTCTCTGAATGCATTTCTAGGTTACAGTTATTTGAGCATAATGAAAATATTTCTCTATCTCTTTCTTCTGTGCTCTATACAATTCATTCCATTGTGTCTTTGAAGTTTTTTATGTTGTTTTTAATATTTTACCTTTGCCTTGATTGTGCCTTTTCACTCTGATGTGTCTAACTGCAGATTCTAGTATTTATTCTGTGAGGAGTTTATCAGTCTTTCTAAGTGTGTACAAAGATGCCTTCAGTATGTCTGGAAACATTTTTAGTGTTTATATCTTCAAATATTGGCCCTATCTTTCTTGTTTACAATGTGGTTAAATATATATTCAACCGTCATATACAACTTTGGGTATCTCGTAAGTTTTTTATACTTTAAACTTTTATACCTTATACTTTTCTATACTTTATACTAAAGCAAATCTACACTGAAAAGGCATCCTGTATCTATATCATTTATTTGTAAGTACACACAATTCACTAATTTTCCCTTTATTCAGATGCTGATAAAAAATCTTCATGACATTCTTAAACTCCACTATTTTATTTTTCTTTTTCAGAAGCTATACTTATTTTTTAAACCATCTGCTAGGCATTTTAAAATATATCTGTAAACCTGAAGTGCCAGAGTATTGGAAGATCTAAACACCATGCCTTTCCTAAAATGTTTACCAGATTCTGGTACTATCTGGTACCATCAGACTGTGGCCTAGGCAACAGCCAACGGTGAGAACCAAGCTTGGAATCTATCATCTACTACATAAGCTTCCTTGGTAGAATTTCATCAACATTCTGTTCCCTGGTTTGTTGATCTGTTTAACAGGTATAATAATAATAATGCCTACACCTTCATGTTATAGTAGAAATTAAATACACATGCCCATAAAGTACGTAGTAATGTGCTCGGTGGACAGTAAACAACACATATCTAGTTTTCTTATTAAAAGTCAGAGCTCTTCTCCATCCTCATAAATGGACACAACGAGATGGTGCACATAGGAGCAAAGTGGATGAACTAGAAGCCACGATATTACTAAAAAGAGGAGATCTCTGGAACCTCAGTCATGATGGGGAAAATGTTCAAAACTTTCAGGCAAAATGCTTCAGCTGTGACCATTTTTTGTTAATGCAGGAAATGTTCATGGGGAAATTTGGACCTTATCTTAAATATCTCCACTTGCATCAAGTGGAAAGCTAAGCAACACCTTTAGTCACTTAGAGTTTTTCAGCAATGCACTTTATTCTGCTAGTGTAGAAATTCGGTGCAGTGAATTGTAGAAATCCTCTGTTCCTTCTCCACATGGCTTCTGCTCCAAGGAAAATGTGGCATACGGGGCTCACAGCCAGAGTTACTATCAAAAGCTAGGCAAGCAGAGAAATATTTATGCTACGATTGCAGTCTGCAATTATGAAACACAATGGCACCTTTAGGCCAAATATTTAATCCTCCTGCTTGAAATGTGTGCCCCGACTTTGCCTCACACCACACGTGCGTATCTGCAGTTTTGCCACCTTTCTAGGAAGTTCCTTTTTCTTCTTCCTTTTCTTCTTTTTTTGGTTCACAGTGACTTTAGTTTCTACAATAATGTTTCTGTGGCTCCCTCAGCCAAAAGAAATGCCTAATAGTTCTATTTATTGTATAGTTAGACACAAGCTACTGAATGTTCATATTCTAACAATTTACCTTGAAAAATAATACTAATAAATTGGAAAAACTAATTCAAATGGTCATACCTAGTTACCAAAGCAATAAGTGAGCGTGTTGGCCACTGCATAGATTTTCAAACTTTGGAATCAGATTCGGCCCTGCCAACTTCATTTTCTGTGTCATAATGGCTATTGCACAACACTTTTTGATTACAGTGGTCAGAATTCCTACTTTGCAGATATGACACCAAAATAACTGTAAATCACTAAGAATCCTGTAGGTGTCGCTGAATTTTCCTTGAAATTAACCACCACAGGTTAAAAATTAACCTGTGGTGATTTTCTAAGTTTGCTGTAAAATTCTAGGAGATCTTGACACGTATTTTGGGAACCAGGACTGTATACCAAGCCATATGCACTTAAAGTTATTTTAAATAATCATCCATTGTGTACAGATTTCTTTGTGCGAATTTAAATAGCACATTTTACCCTTTAGGTAGTTTTTATTGAGAAAAAGACTGGATGAAAATATTTAAATAATTAAAGAGCTAGCATGAAACATGATAGGTAAAGGGACTCAAGGGAGGGAAAGTAATTATATGATCATCAAGAACCTTAACATATTTGGTTAAATCACTTACATGTATGGTATCTAATTATATTATTTCTTCTTTGACCTTTGTTTCTATCACTACTACACGATCTGTCCCAGCTTGAATTCACTTTCTTTTTCCTGAATATCCCATCCGTCTGTGGGTACTATATCTTTCTCCCTGCCTCCCAGCTTCCCACAGTCAAGCATTATCAGCTCTACAATTCCCAAGTCTGTGTCTATCCGCGGTGTTTCCTGTCTGGTATAACAAAGTCCTCCGATTCTTTACCTAACAACTGGTCATTTATCCTTCTCTACCAACTCAAATAACTTTTCTTCTCCTTACTCTGCCTACCTTTCCTCTATTGGGAAAAATTAATTATTCTCCCTTGTCTCTTTTCCCAGAACTAGATATGTATGCACATATCTCTTCAAGTGTTCAATAAAAGGGGAATCAATATGGAAGAAGATAGATATATCTTCTAGGTAGGCAGATGTGTAGACTGTAGGCACACACGTTTTCTTAAACATATTTGGCATCCCTTGATTATAAGAAAGCTGGTTTTACACTATGTATGAGACAGTTTTTTCTGTGTCTGTTACCAAAGACTGACGTCTACAGAGAAGTCAGTCTAAAGGGAAGACATTGGGCAAAGTAAGGATGAAGTACAATAAGGTAAAAAAATCTTTTTTTTAACCAATCCAGTGCAAAGTTGTACTAGAACCAATGAGAACTTGGTAGAATCTAGGTTATTCTCTCAACACCTGAAGTTTCCACTTTGACAATGGCCAATCACCATAAACAGTCATCTGGCCTGAGAGAAAAGTTGAAAGTCAGGGCACAAGGGCCCTCAATCCTGCTGACACCACGCACCAACTCTGCAAGTTCACAGAGAAGATCCTGTGATATGTAACAGTCCTCATGCCCAACAATGAGGTTGACAGCTGCACTACTTCTAAGGTCCAAAACTATTACTTATTTTTCCTTTGCTTTCTTTTTCGTCATATTGAGGATTAACCCAGGACTTTCCCACTGAACTACAACCACAGTCCATTTTTTTTTTTTTAATTTTCTATTTTGAGACAGGGTCTTGATAAGTCGCTAAATTGCCCAGCCTGAACTCAAACTTGTAATCCTCCTGCCTCAGCCTCCCAGAGGACATACTAAATTTGAAACAGTATATCTCTTATGGCTTTCATTTACCTAGACCTATGCAGGGAAGAAAATTCTGGAAACATAGTTCCAATATGGCTAAGGCTACACAACACAAACCCACCAGAACCTTTAAAAGCATTTGTCCCATTGTCAGTTATCAAAGTCTCAGCCTCTAGTTGAAAGAATGGGTGATCCTGGAGAGCAGGGACGTCATCATATGCGTCCCATGTTCCCTGAGCTTTAGACAAAATCTGTCACATAAAAGGAACTCACAGATCTTTATCAGATAGGAATGAATGAACAAATAAATAAGTTAATGGGAAAATATGATTAATATCATCTGAAAGTACACTGTAATACTTAGTCATATTTAGGCGTATAACCAGTCTGTAAGCAAGAATCTCTGACTTTTTCCAAAAATAAAAAATTCATATACTTTATTCAGCCCAATCCCTTTAAAGTAAAGCTTTTCAACCAGTCACATTTCAATCTCGTGCATGTGCAGAACTAACAAATTTATAAATGTACTGTATTTACAAAGTTTGTCTAATTGTATGACTTATTTAATGCAACATATCTGAGTTGCCACCTTTCTGGATACATATGAACAAATTCTTTTAAGCAAATTTTAATTAAGTTATAAGAAAATGTGGATTTGCTAGTTAATTCCCAATCTAATTCAATTTGTATGCATTTATGTGCATACTATATTTCAGAAACACCTACAATAGAAGGAATTGGAAATAAACATTTACAACACATTCCTGCTTTCATTAACATTTATCACAATGTCTATTGGAGTTAATTTCATTGCCTCAGCTCTCCACGGCCTGTTTTAAGTCTCAAAGCATCACTATCATGATTATTACATACTTTTCAGTTTCCATAGGCATCATTGTCTATAACTTATTCCCATCTGGAATCATGTTTTTAGTAGCCTACACCAAAACAAAGGTCGAACTCTGTGCATAACTGAACACTTCATAGAGAGGCTTTAAGAGGAAGCATATAAAGCAAACATATAATGCATGTAAAGACAACATTTCCAGGCCATTCTCATGGAAGTCGAATCAATACCTTGGCCAGCTGCCGCCATTACAGCTACCATATACATACTGTCTTACTCTTTCGTTGCTGTGACTCAACACCCGACACCCACAAACTTAGGAAAGGAAAGGTTTATTTTAGCTCACAGTCTCAGATAGTCACAACCCATTCAGGGGTGGCCAGCAACAATCGAAGTACATGGCAGAGAGAGAGGTGGAGACACCTTCCCCGGACAAACAGGAAGACAAGCTGAGGCTAGTTAAGACTAGTCCCAGTCCTCCAGGAAGGCAGGTGCAGCTTATGTATCCTTTCAGGTCTCTGCCCAGTAATTAGTCCCTCCTGCATCCAGGTGTGGCCACTACACACCATTAATCCTAACTTAACTGCAATCCACCCTTCCAGACCAGACCCCAATCCACCAACATCACATGGTTCCGTAGACAATCCATAACATTAAGACACATCCGACTTTTGGGGGACACTCCAGATCCTAGCCACAACACAGTCCTCCTTCCCATCTGAAACTTCTTGAGCCTGGCCTTTCCAATCCACACCTCTATCAGCATTCTGGTCTTCTGAGCTCCGACCAGAATCTCCCCTCAAGCTCGGCTCAGGGCACTCAAAGGCTTCTCCAGCTTGCATCCCCAAACTTTTCCCAATTCCTTCTACAAACTGGTTCCAAAGACTTTTGAGCCACATCTTCAGGTAAAGTACAGCAACAACCGCACTCCTCTGGTACCAATTTTGTCTTAGTTATTTTTTTGTTGCTGTGACTCAATGCCCGACACCCACAAACTTAGGAATGGAAAGGTTTATTTTAGCTCACAGTCTCGAAGGTCACAGTCCATTCAGGGGTGGCTGGCAGCAATCGAAGTACATGGCAGAGAGAGAGGTGGAGGCAGCTTCTCCAAACAAACAGGAAGGCAAACTGAGCCTAGTTGAGACTAGTCCCCGTCCTCCAGGAAGGCAGGTGCGGCTTATGTATCCTTTCATGTCTGCGCCCAGTAACCAGTCCCTCCTGCATCCAGGTGTGGCCGCTACACACCGTTAATCCTAACTTAACTGCAATCCACCCCGCCAGACCAGACCCAATCCACTAACATCACATGGTTCCATCAAAATACATGAGACTTCTGGGGGACACTCCAGATCCTAACCACAACACATACGATCCCACTGATACTCCTTGAATACATTTAACCTTTAGCTCTTGCTATATTCTTATTAAATTTATATTAGAAATAGAAATCAAAGCAACACAGCACTTGATCCTTGACTTTTGTTGATGTCAGAAAGAGGCCAAAGTTTTTACAGACCTTAAAATCATATGGGAAAAAATACTCTGAACATATAGTAACCTTGTAAATGTAATTTTATTTTTGTGTAAAAACACTAATCTTTTTTTTTAAATTCTCTAGAAGAGTGTTGTATTTTCAATTTGACAAGTTATTCCTAAAGCTTGGACAATTTTACCAAATTCTTTACCAGTAAGCTTGTTTTCTGCAACTTTTGTCTCTGGGTCTTCAAATAACAATAAGGAGCTAAAATTTAACGAGTGACAATCATGTCTCATGTCGTGTACATAGATGGTGAGGCAATGTTTATTCTCATCTACAGGCGAAATATTTAGGATCAGTAATGTTAAGTATCTCCTTAAGACTAAACAATAGGTTATAAACCAAGGATTTTAATTTAGGATTAGAACTAGTTAAAACAGCAAACCTCTTACTGCCTTAATTATGCCATAAAGCTCCCCAATCTGTGATTACTATACAAGTGTTTAAATATTTAAAATGAATTTTAGAGAAGCATATCAATTCCTTCCCAGGTGTTTTGCATTAACTTTAAGCAGAGTCATCTTTTATTCATTATTCAATTCAACAAATATTTATTGAGTACCTAAGATGTACAAGTCACTCCTCAGGATGCTGGAGACAGCGAGGAACCAGACACAGTCCCTTTACTCTTTAGCACATTCATTCCGGCAAAGAAGGCAGATGTAAGCGCAGAAATTTTTTTTAAAAAATAGAATACGGTGTCCAGTAACTAAAAACAAATCATAGAATTAAGGGATTAAGGATGGTAGAGGTGGAGGGGGTCAAACTGGGATTTATCAATAAAAGGAGTTGTGGGGTGCCTGTAAGTACCAAAGTTATAATAATTAACCTTCTATTGCAGTAAATTAAGACAAAGTGTACTACAATTTTCTCATTGGTGCTAAATTGCTTCAGAAGCTAGAGTTAATAGATATTAAATAATAATCATAGGAAAAGACTGGAAACGAGCAAGATTTTAGAGTTATAATGATAAACATACCTTCAAGACTTGTACTAACCTCTCAGTGTTCTACCTCCAATATGAGCTCAAGTGTAGCATCATACTCAAATATGAGGACATTGGCCTTCCAAGCCCAAAGATTGTTACTTTCCAACTTTATAACTGTGTTTCCCATTGATCCAGTCCTAACATCTAATTTCCTTTGAGCGATGTAAAGTTGCTTCCTTTGTGCTTCTGTTCCAGATGACAGACTCCTGACGAGTTAGGCACATTTTTCTTGTCCTTTTCACTTTTCGTAACATTCTTCATATTAGTCCACAAAACCACATATGAATTAAACATTATTTTCATCCTGACGAGGTTTGGAAAGAATAAGCAAGAAAAAGAAACTGTAACCTTGACACTCTGGAAAGGAAATGAGATTGAAGAAAATTCATATTTTAATGTCGTTTGTCAAGGAGGCAATATGGCAAAAGCGATCAAAACTTAGGTGACTTGTAAAGAGAAATTACCTGTGTTTAAATTCCTTATCTCTTGGGACTCATTGTAGGACTCCAGCTAACTACTAGCTCCTTTGTGTTCCTTTTTATCTAAAGGAGCATTGGGATTGCATTATGCATGTCTCATATGTTTATTTTAGAGATTGAATATGACTTCTTCCAGGAGACACTGGAAACAGGAATGGAGAAAGCAGGACAGGTGTGGTTTCACTATGAGGTCTTCCTCTCATATGACCCCATGGAGAGCTCAGGAACATACATTCCACCAGAGATCATTATTCTACAGAGTGAGGAAGCTGAGTTGTCATATCAACCAGCCCTTGGGTAAGGGGATGGAGTTTGGCACAAACTCTCAGGCTTTCTACCTTTCTTCAGGCAATGCTTTGAAGGTTAAAAGAGACAGGGCACGGAAGAAAGGCCATGGGAACACAGGAGAAAGTTTGGATGTAGCCCCAATAGTGTCTGACATATAATCCTTTTTTAATGAACCACCACTATTTTAACGATTTTATTCCCAGCTCTCCTACACAGCCCTATTGCTTCTTGTTTCTGCCTCAATAAGAAATAAGACTTGAAAGTCCCTTGCTATAATAAACAGCATTCCAACAGTAGTAACCAGAGTGGCTTCTGGCCTAAGAGCCTGTGCTGTATAGCAGTTGTGACATGGAGTCATTATCATAGGGTGCCACAATCCTTGGGAAACAATTTGTCAGCAGCCTCGCCCCACTCCATGATCTTCCCAACCTGTATGTCTACTTTCACGGTAGCTGTTGCATTTTTCCCCCTGACAATGGCATATACAGTGTTGTAAGCCTGCTTGCTTTCTGATCCTGCTGGCCAGAGACACTGGAATGGCTCCTTTCCTAGGCTCTTGTAGAAGGAGGCGTCCAATCTTTCTGCCTAAATCACAATCTTATTCCACCGTAGTGGTTCCACTAAGAAAGAAGAAATTGCCTTTGTCCTTTCTAATTAACAATTTAAAGGCTCTGTCTCCTTCTCTAATGTTCCTGCCATTCCACATGGAGTTGCATCATCAGTATCTCGGGATACCAAAATCTGTCGCCCATGCCTTCTGTTTCACAGTTGGGATCTTTCTTATAAATAGACTATTCTTATTGTCAGAAAACATTCTAGAATTGAAAAAAATGGGTGTTCAATGTTTGTCATTCTCATTTTTATATGTTTTATACTCATAGTTTTTAAAAAGTGGGTACAGTTTGATTCAATGACTTTTTCTATCTAAGCATTATTCTGTAGTATAAAGTTAGACACTTTCTCTGATAATACATAAGAAATTGTGCAGGTACTCTATAATGCAAATTCATTATACACAACCAATGTTAAAAGGAGCAATCTTACATGAGATTTTTGCATTTTTTTCCAGATTCTATGGTCAGAAATACCCATCCATGAGTAACTTCTATATTTATATACACTGATCATAGATAATTTATAGCATCGGTTGTAACAGTGTGGCTCTGCTTCATTGATCATTGATAATTCATTGCACAACTTTCTCTGAGCCTCCACTACCATGCAAGGAAGGCCTTAGCAATATAATGGAACCCTGAGACCCGCAATGCCCTTAAGGATTCATAATCCATTAAGATCAAAAAACACGCAGAAAGTAAATAACACAATCTTACCCAAAAGTAGAGCACAGAATAGGAACAACAGTTGTTGGTAATGCCTATCTTTGTCTTAAATTTGCACTGTATTTTATTCAATTGGTAAACTAATTCCTCATTCAGCTTAACCCAGTCACGATGAGTGATTCGTTCCTTTTGTGGATCATTTAGGACCCTCACATAAGCTTTACTTGTCTGTCTTCCTGGCTTAGCCTCAGATCTCCTTGAATACAGTGATTTTGCCTGTTCTTTTTTTTTTCTAGTCCAAACTGTCAGTTATAACTTTTTAGCATACTATTGCTTTTCAATAAATGCTTGTTAAATAAACGAATGAGCTGGGCCAAGCAAAGATGGAAAGGGAAGAATTTCTTTGAACTTGTTATCTTAAAATGTATATGGCAGCCACTGCGGATTTCGTATCGCCTGGGGAAAATGTTGAGAATCCAAGCAAAGTACAGGAGACGGCCTAAAGCTGCTGTGCATTGGCCCCAACGTTGTTTTCTCAGCCTAAGCTCCCAGTTTTGCACATTTGCCAATCCGATGTCCACGCAGTATGTTAAAACTCTCTAGTAGCAAAGAGCAGCTCAACCTTTTAGAACAATTTGGAAACTGCGCTGAAAGATTTCAGTAAAAGGCCCTTTAATTACTTGTTGGACCCAATTCTGGTAATGTTTATTTTTTTATCATCTAGAGTATTATCATTTGCCGTTCCTGCAGTGTCATCAGGTAACTGCTGCCCCAACCTTTTGCAAGCCATTATGGTGAGTGTCCAAAGTAAGCAGCAGCCCAGGGGTGCTGTCACCCGTGCTCTGTTGCAGCTCCAATTCTCACTGTTGTAGCTTTCCATCCATTTCTGTGTGACTCCTGATGGAGTTTCTAAACATGTTTTGAAAATAAGCAGGTTCTGTTGCTGATCTTTCAAGTATCTAAATATTTTCCTCTTTTTGAAATACAGTCTAAAAATTCTAGCCGCATATTGGTATTAACTTAAGTATTCCCATCACAGGGGTCAGCTGTACAGATAATCATCCTGTCTAAGTTCAATAAAACTAGACTTGTCCCAAATGCCTCTTTACATGGTTCTGGAAAAGTAATAGTTTGGAAGACAGATGCTTTCTCGAAGTTTTTATTTAATGACTCTATTGGGAAAGTTTAGGTTGAGAACAACCAGATAACTCTTCTTTCCTCTCTCTACAATCAAAATGTAAGTTTCCGAGCATGGCGGCTCAATATTCTCAGCTGAAACAAGTCTGCCTTGTGTCTGTTCTTAAGAAATAACTACTTGAAAAGGTCCCTTGTCCTGGGAAGCTTCTCTTGAGGTAGATCCATACAGTATAATATCAAATGAAGGAAGAAGAAGATTCAGCTAGTTTATTCTTTCCTCATTGGCCTTTCCCTTCTCAGTCCCTCCTTCTCCTCTGTCTCTGCTACCTTGAACGCCATTATTTTGACCCCTTTGCCCTTTCCGGCTACTATGCTTGCTTTCTGTGAAGAAAACTTTTTGACTTCTTTCAATTCTTGTTTTGCAGGAGAACAACAAAATTTTCAAAAGAAAGAGTGCCCTAACTTTCCTAAGAAGTTAAGTTTGATCATTCCCCTGGTGAAAGTGTCCTGCTGTGAGTGTGTTCCAATAACTTTGAGCTCTATTGTATAGGAAAAATAAGGAAAGACTGAAAATTGTGCTGAGAGAAGAAATTACTTAGGAGCAGCTGGTGTTCACACAGAGGTTTAAAATGCAATTAGCACTTTTCATCTAAATATAGAATATAAATCGAAATGTCTATTTAAGAATCTGTAAAATGGCCTGATATTTTTGCAAAGAGAAATATAATCATACCAGTAGAAAATAATTAAATCAGTGCCAATATTCTATTTCGTTTAAAGTGGCATCAGCATGCAATATGTTTTACTGAAACAGACCAAAGACATCATTTAGCCTATGAACGTCCAAATTTTTGTCTCGCCAGAGCCATATTGAATAAAGAGGCGTTGTCTTGGGCCGCATGTAAAATATCTAATATAATTGACACAGATAAGCTACAAAGAGTCTCATACTATTTTAGGGAATTTTATGAATTTATGTTATGTCACATTCAAAGCCACCCTGGGTCATGTGCAGTCATAAACTGTAAGCTGAACAAGCCTGATTAGACGTGGGGCCTCATTGTGAGAAGAGAGAGGTTGTATTCTAAGCAGATTGTAGTATTTTCTAGTCCCTAACTTCCATTCCAAGTTCTTCTTGCCTTAAGAGCCAAACCAATGAATTGAAGTACTTTGGGCTAACTTAGGGAATCTTAGGCTGAGACCCTTGAAAAGGGTCATAATTTTAGGTCATAATCATCTATTTTGAGGTTTTGTTGAGAATCCAATAAGCGCCAGTTGATTTGCTAGGTGCCATGGTGGAACAAAAAATGAATGTGACACTATGTCATCCTCGAAAGAAGTTACTATCTAACAAGAAATACAAAGCACGCTTGCACATTGCTATAACGCAGACCTTCAAAAACACTGGCAGCTGCCACCTGTGGCTTTAGCTATGATCGGTTTTGCCTTGTTCCTATTGAATTTTACCCAAATCTATTCTCATCTATATGGTTTATTTTAGACTTTTCCCTTTGCACATCTTTATTTATTTTTATTTTCTCAGTTTTTCACTCTTGGGCCTTCCAACTCTGTGTCTTCTTTTTTCCTTTCCTCTACGCCTGTGTGTACAAGGATATGATTCTAATCCTGCTGTCGATCAGGTGAGATTTTTGAGTGTTGACCTTTGGCAATCAGCATCAACCAGAGGATCATTTAGATGTTCATTTTCCTACCCAAAAAGCTGGTTTTAAATAACTGGTGCTCCCTTACTCCTACTCTATTTGCTTTTGAAAATCTGAAACGATTTAGTGCTATAGCTTCAGCTATACTTTCCCTGGAAGATGTCTAGGTTTTTTTGGAGTAAGGATAAGAATTACTATCTAGACCTTTTAAGTCACTTAAGTTGCTTCGGAGTAACCTCCTTTTCCACTCAAGCACTTTTATATGCTACAAGCTCTGATAAAGGGATCCCTTGGCTCAAATTTTAAAAAGGGGCGCAGCAACCCAATAAACAAATATTGAGCCTATAGTTATGAAGCCCAGTGCCAGAAGAACAAGTGTCAAAACCTTAGCGCCCACACGGATTCGGTTCCTGCTCTTTCACCTTTCATATTCTTGTTGAGGTATTTTAATTGAGTTCTTGGCACCCCTGAAATTCCTATACAGCTCCTATGAATTTTTTATATAGCATCTCATCCTATGTATCAACTGCTGTGTTGCACAACTGAGTGGAAAGAGAACAACAAATCACTCATGTCTAGTTTTCAAGCATTAACCAATTCCGGTTCTCGGGCAAAAGATTGCCAAGCCAAAAACGTGTTTTTAAAATCTGGCATATTTGTTTGCATTTCTTCTCCCATTAATTAATCCATGAGGGCAGCAAAAGCAGCATTTTCATATTCTCTTTTATAAAACAAAAAATCTATTTCAGTTAACGCCTCTAAAATCTTTGGGGAAGACAGTCACTGAAGCATGAGTTTAGTTATATATAAACTAAACTTTTTAGAAACCTTTTATAAAAAAAGAAAAAAAAAAAACAAAGGAAAGGGAAGCCATAGAGCCGCATTCTTGACTAGGTGTTTTTCTTTCATAATCGGAAAGGTTATCCAGTTGGCTGGTTAAACAGAACTGGTAAATCTAATTACCTATCTTTCAAAATACTCTTTCTGATCTGTGTGTGTATGTGTACATACATGCGTTACTACCTGACTTAAAATTTTATAGTTTATATTTTGGAAAACTTGCCTTTCAATTCTATTTAGAAAAACGAAAATTCAATCTTCTTTCATGCATTTATCTGTAACTGACAGTGATGATGGTATAGAGCACAGGGGTCGGATCACTGAGCAGAATTGTAAGGGAACAGTGACATCTACAGGCAGCACGTATATTTCTCAAACAGAATTTAGTTACCGTCTGTTGAGGAATAGACTGAGTCTCTCTGCCTTACATTGAAATGTGCCTTGCTTATGGTAACCAAAATGAAGGTTAGATCAATTAAGCTGGAACAGCCAACAAAGGCAATCTTACTAATGTTGAAATCTGTAATACATGGACCTCTGTTTCACCTATCCTCACTTTTGAAATGAGAATAGCAGTTCGATTAACAGTTCATTTTCAAATCCATATATGGCATTTATATAAACTTAATGAAAGTCACTGAAAATTCACAAAAATCAAAGAGAAGAAATATATCAATTCAGAATTCAAAAAGTCTGCATGGGTTTTTTTGTTTGTTTGTTTTTGTTTTTGGTGTTTTGTTTTGTTTTTTAATATTGGTGGTGCTGGGGATGGAACTCAGTGTTTTCCGCAGGAAAAGCATGCATTCTGCCATTGAAGTATACGCTCAATACCTCAATAAGCCATTTTTGGCTCTTAGTGATAAAAGCAGAGTGAAAATGCGACCCCTTCTGGAGATGTGTTTCAGTATTTGGGACTCAGATCAATGCTACTTTCAAAGTAATCTTTCCATTGCCTGCATAGCATAAGTGCCAAGAACAGTAACAACACAGGAATGAATAAGAGCATATGACAGGATTAGACTCAGGGATGTCTGTAATAGTTGTTTGTTTGTTTGTTTGTTTGAGACAAGGTCTTGCTCTGTAGCCCAGGCTACTCCTGAACTCTCTATGTAACCCAGGCAATCCTCCTGCCTTAGCCTCCCAAGTGCTGTGATGACAGGCATGCACCACCACGCCCAGGTTTGTGTGGTGCTGAGGACTGAAACTCAGGGCCTTGCACTTGTGATGCAAATGCTTCAAATACTGTCCACTTCTCCAGTCCCTGTGATAGCCAAGTGCATGTGTCAACTTGACTGGGATAAGAAATAAGAAGCATTATTTCTGGGAGTGTCTGTGAGGCTGTTTCTAGTAAAGGCTAGAATTTAAATTAACTGAGTAAAGAAAATCTCCCCTCACCAGTGTGGGCAGGCACCATACAATCCATTAAGGGGACAGAAAAGCAGAGGAGAAGCAGGATCTTTCCTCTCATCTGGACTGGGACATCTATCTTCTCCTCCTCTCAGGTGTCATAGCTGCAGGTTCTTGGGCCTTCAGACTCAGGATCTTACCATCTGTAGGCCCCACACCCTATACTTCTGGGGGCTCAATTACATTGTCAGCTTTGCTGGCTCTCTGGCTTGCAGAGGACATATCTTGGGACTTCTTGGTGTTTGTAATTTTGTGATAAAATTTTATCATCTATCTCTTCTACTGGTTTGTTACTATGGAGAACCCTGATTAATACAGTACCTTATATTTTTCTATAAGGATAGAATTAAAGAAAATCAAAGAAAGAGACAAAACGTAAACTCTTGTAAGGTTACAATTCTGTGTTTTTCATGGTGCCAGACATATTTAGCTAATAAGTGAGCAATTAGGAAAAAATAAGTAAGCTATAAAGCTGCTTTTCAAAACTATTTATTGTAATGTATGCTAATTTACTAGAATGGAATAAAAAATTATCACAATTGGAATTTAGCAGCCAAACTGCTAAAACACCTTTATCAATATTTACCGTGTGCTATATAGACTTGCTAACAGGCCCGGTGATGCAACATGTAATCCCAGCACATTTGGGAGGCTGAGGCAGAAGGATTGCAAGGGCAAGCCTAGTCTGTGCAACATAACAAATTAGCAAGATCTTGTCTCAAAATCAGAAAAGAAAATAGGCTGGGGATGTAACTCTGTGAAGGCCCTGGGCTCAATCTTTAATAGCACAAAAAATTCAATTGCTTGATTAGTTATTATTCTTACCTACTTCTATCTGTCCTTTTGCTTTTCTCCTTCTAATATTTACCTAACATGGGTGAAACGTGTGAGTTTCTATAGATCACCACCAAAATTACCAAGTTATAGCAATTATTCCAACATTCTAATCAATGCAGCTGGCTGCCAGGTGAGAGTACCTCAATAACAAGAGGCTTCTAGGGCCATTCTGTCAGGGAAAAGCACAGCAGAGAAATGTCCGGGACAAACACACACACACACAACACAAACACGAAAGAAACATGTACATATGTGTCCAATGAGCAGATCTGCTTTTGGGCACTACACACCCAGGAAATCTTCAGCCTGTCACTGTTAGTCAGAGAAGCGGTAATAGCCACACAAGTATGTAAGCTTGAAAGAGAGAAGGAAATGCGGTATCTTTAAGTCAGACTCTTCTCCATACCTCCTAGTGCCAACCCAAGTCAGACTTGCCACGCAAACTCACCTGAAAATAGAGAAGGAGATGCAACTGAAAGCAACTTTGAAAGGAAATCTTTAATTTGAACTAAATCTTAATTGCCGAAAAAGCCATAAAACAATGATCTTCACAAGGTCAAGTTGTTCTACTGGAGTAGAAAATCCAACAGAGTATGACAGGTGGTAGTACTTAGGGAAGCTGAAGATCATTTTAAGTTTCATGAAGCTGAATCCTCTCAATACACACGAATTTTAGAGGGACACAATTCATTCCATAACAACATCGTGCCATGTAGTAAAAATTGTTTTCCTATTGAAAAGTAGAGTAGGTTAGACTGCAAAATGGGTTTCCATTCCATGTCAGGGTGAGAGTATTATAAATTCAAATGGAAAGAACAATTTGCAAGCATCTATTAAATTTTTAACTGCCTAGTCATGACTAAGATCAAAGGAATAATGTTAGGTGACTGAAAGTTCTGAAGCTCCACCCTTTGTCTCCATTGCAAAAGTAGTCAATGTTGTTAATTCCTGGGTTGTGGAGAAATTTTTCAGAGGAATTAATCATGGCCCTCAAGTAAAAATAATTTTCAAATATATATATATATATATATATATATGCATATATATATACACATACATATATATACACACACACACATACATATATACTGGCAATGTGGAGGTCAACTGCAGTAACATTTGAAGTTAATCAAGAGTTCTCTGGATAATTGAGGGTAATAATGTTAAATTACGTTCAAATAGAAAGAAAGATGGTTGCATCCATTAATCATTTAAGTCAATAGATAATCTACACTTAAAAAAGGAAGTGGTCTGACTTTTTCTGGGCCAACTTGTGAAGAGCTTTAAGTTCTCACTTCTGTCCTCATCACAAGAAAAGAATATAAGATATCTGAAAAATCATCAATTCTCAAACATCAGAGAATGGAACTTATAGGACAAGCTGCTACCCCAAAAACTGGAATGTCAGACAAAAGCAAATACAAATATTCACTGCTTCTACTGGCAGTAGAGGTCCACAGCTGGAGCCAGAACTGGTAGAAAACTTTAAATTGTAATTGATGAATTGCTAGAGGCTCAGTGTCGACTAACAAGAATTAAAAACCCCAAAGGGGGCCTCCTCTTCATGAGTTCCCCACAATTCTCTGAGTTTTACCTTCAGCAGCACACCTGATTCACTTTGGAAAAATACAGAAAAATGCCCTCATAGTCCTGAGAGAGTAAGAGAATATAACATTTGAAACTGCCTCAGAGTTCGCTCTTCTTAACAAAGCCTGCCTTCAAGAGAAATTATTTTACTAGAGCCTAACTAAATGGAGTTTTATCAGAGCCTGACTGTAGTGGAGGAAAGGAAATACCCAACTCCATCTCTCTCTAGCCTTCTGTGTGGAGAAAAGAAAACAGTCAATTCAGGCTCACCAAAAGAATTCAGTATAGAAATGTACACCACTTCCCCTTCTCCTAATGTTGGCCACTGCATCAATAAGGCTCATAAATAAGAACAGCTTAAGGGACTGCATGCCCCAGGCTATATTTAAAGGCTTGCTAGGAAAACCCTAAACCAACTGGGGAGCAAAGACGAGGACACTAGAGGTAATTTTAGCCTGACACCAGAGTTACAAAAAAAAAAAAAAAAACACTAAAACTACTCAACTCTTGTCCAGGTAAACTTAAACCTTACACTAAAGGTCCACTTATGGGCCACTTTCAACAAAAATTACAAAGATTTAGTAAAATTCAAATAAAACCACACAGTCTGAACAAACAAGCGATAAGACTAGACTGATGTGTGGCAAAAATTTGACACATATTACACTGGAAATTAGAAATAACTATGATTAGTATGGTAAGGACTTTCAAGGGAAAATTGGATGATACGAAAACAGATGGGTGACATAAGCAGAGAGGGGAAAACTTTAAGAAAAGATCAAAAAGACATGCTAGAAACCGAAAACATCATGGAAACAATGACTATCTTTGAGCGGTTTATAAGTAAGCTAAATATTTTGGAGGAAGCAATCAGTAACTTTGAAGATATATCAGTAGAAATTGAAATATGAGGGAGAAAAGAGCATAAAAGACAGGGTACGATAACCAAGAACTGTGGGACAATAGCAATAGTGTGACACGTATGTGCTCCCTGGCCACTGGGAACTAAGAAGCTTTGTTTTGCCATGTCCTTTCAACAGGACGTTGGTGCTTTTGGGGCAAGCCAAGAATGGACTGAGACCCCCAAAACTATAAGCCAAGTTAAAATGTTGTGGATATTCTGTGTTTATAAACTTCTTAGTTATAGCACTTGAATGTTTTTGGTTTATGTTCATACGTTTCAGTTCATAGGATTAATTTAATAATGTTCAGATGCAAGTTTGAGTGAAGAATTAAAACAAAAAACCCTTAACTACATATGCAAGAAGTTTCTTCCATGTGATAGTCTATTTACTAGTAAGAGTGATATTGTGGCCCAGGTATTGATAACTTAGTATTACTTCTGCAAAATAAAGTCCTTTTACATTATACTTTATTGAAAAGACCAATGTAGTTAATATAAGTAAATTGCACATGTATGTAAACAGTTAATAGATATGCCTTTTTGTAGTATTAGTAATTGAAGCCAAGACTTTCATACTGAGCTACATCTCCAGCTATTTTTTTAATTTTTATTTTTTTACTTTTAAACTAGATCTATGTTGCCCAGTTTAGGCTTTAACTTTCAGGCCTCCTGATTCAGCCTCCCAAAATGCTGAGACTGCAGACATACACCAACACACTTGGCTGACTGTGCATTTTTAAATTAAAAAAAAGTTAAGAATTATGATAACATGCCCACACTAAGTAGCTTATTAGCTAGACCATCAGCTTCTTGAGGGTCAAAATAATTACAATTTATGCAAGTGTAACTGTAATATAAATAGCCTGACTCACTAGAATTTAATATGTACTTACTAAAAGGAAGAAATTAAAGTGGAAGGGAGAAAGGGAATGACAAAAATTTGCATATATCAGTACTGTCCAATAGGACACTCTGCACTGATGGGCAATCTCAATGTCCATGCGATCTTTATGAGAGAGGTATATGGCCATTAAATTCTTGAAATGGGCCTAGTAGAATCAAATAACTTAATTTTTAATTTGACTTGATTTTGGTAAGTTTAAATTTAAATAAATGGCTAGTATATACAGCATGTATATGGATCCATATTTCTCAATTGAGAAAAGTCAATTAAAAAAACATTAAGTGGGGCTGGAGGAATAGCTTAGTGGTTAAAGAGCTTACCCAGCAAGCTCCAGGCCCTGGGTTCGATTCCCCAGCACCACGTAAACCAGGCATGGTGGCACATGCCTGTAATCCTAGCACTCAGAAGGCTGAGGCAGGAGGATTGCCGTATGTTCAAGGACGGCTTGGTTTACATAGAGAGTTCAGGACCAGCCTGGACTGCAGAGCAAGACAAGACCCTGCCTCGAAAAGAAAACACATTAAGTAATTATTTCCTCTTTTGAAACAGGGTCTCACTTTGTAGCCCAGACTGGTCCTGAACTCACTATGGAGCCCGGGCTGGCTTTGGACTCATGGCAATCCTCCTGGCTCAGCCTCCCGAGTGCTGGGATTACAAGCATAAGTCACTACACCCAGCTTTATGTGATGCTGGGGAATTGAACTCGGGGCCTTGTGCTTGCAAGGCCAGCTCTTTAAATGCTGTGCCATTCCTCCAGACACCATGAAGTAATTATTAAGAGTCTTCTACATTTACATTTCAAGTACTATGTTTGAATGTTCTGGATACTGAAGAATGAAAGCCTGTATTCTTTCACCTGGAAACTTGAGAGATAAATCTGTATTAAGCAATGAGGTAACAACTGAATGTAATCAATGAACATAACCTATAGATACGACTTCTAGCTGAGGTTAAGGTGATAGATAAATTTATTTATAAATATGGAAGTGGAGAAGAGTGACAAAATATGTGGGGATGTGTTAAAAACAAATGGAAAAATAATATTTTATGTGACCTAAATTTGTTTTTATTCTTATCCACAAAGAATCTATCAATACTGTTTTAGCAAGGTTTCAAGTAACATTTTGAAGCCATCGTATCTTAAATACCTTTGACACAATTTGGACAGGATAAGCCCTGTGTATTAAAAAAACACTTACATTCAGCTTAAAAAGATTATCATTGAAGAAAAACTCAGCACTTAAAAATGACCACCGAAATTCCTAATATCACTTCCAGAATATCTATGGATTTCTGGCTAGTACATTTGAATTTAAATGAAAAATCTTTTTTGTCTTCTGGGAAATACCTTAATTTTCAAGAGTTTAACACTCGTTAATGAAGTGCTAACAAGATGTCAGTGGAACTAACACTATGGCTGCAAGTTTGGCTTCTTATCAGAATCATGTAAGGCTTATTTATTAAACCCTAGATTATAAAGCTCCTCTTGATTTACGGTTTGACACCAACCAGGAAATCAAATCTGCATTCTTAATAAACTCCTCAAGTGATTCTTTTTTGTCAGAGCAAAATGGATCCACTATTTTTTAAGGACTCACAAGTGTCTTTATCCATTGCTTTCCCAAAGCTGATGCTGAGGGACTGGAAAGTAGCCACCACTTCCCCCGGTCCCTACCCTTTACTCATTTCCAATGTTCTTATTACATATCTCGTTCCTTCCAACATACACATACGAAGAGATACTTCCCCCAGGGCACCTGTATCACTGTATCAGAAGCATGATACTGTAATAATTGACTCCTTTAATTTCAACACTTATTAAATTGTATTTTATTATTTCTCATGTCTTTTGTTGATCATTTTATAATATTCTGGATTTTTGGATGCTTAGTGATTTTATTAAAGAAAAGTTACTTGGATTACTCCATTTTGTTTTCAATATAGCTGACATATGCTATCTTCAATCTGAAACTTACAGCCAGGAGAGCCTTAGTTCTACAAATTTAGGCTTGGGTAAACACCTGATATAATTCATAACTTAAGGCCTCATCTCCTTAGATCACAAAATCTTCATCTAGACCTCTAACTTCCGGTCAAAAATGTCTTCTCAAAGCCAACTCACTCATTAAAGAAAAACATAATGTATGCAGTCCGCCTGGCCATTGTAGTTTAATAAACCTTTAAGTTTAGAGGAAAGTTGCATTCTATACCAGTATTTCTCTGTCGATCATTGACAAAGCCTAAAGTTCAAATTCTAATGTTGGATTTTCGCTTCCTGTTTTCATGCTTCTCAATATCCTACGCAATTTTTTCTCTATTTTCTCCCTAGGGGTATTTTTTGAAAAGAAGAATCATGTCAGTAGCTTAAGTAAAGTCCAGCAATAATCAAAGCAATGTGCAGTCATTGGAAGAAGAAAAGTTGAGAGAAAGAATTCAAAACTAACATTCTTTTTGGGGATCTTAGTTTCTTCATCCACCTGTAAACATAAAAGAACTAAGTAGGTGGTAGGGTTCTGTCATTCCTCATTAGGTAGCTCATGCATGCCACTCTGGGTTTGTTTTCAAAGTTTCCCAAAATTGCTTAAAAGAGAACAAAAAACAGGGTGAGAATAGTGTATGTCTCCGAATGGCAGAGATTATATTGGTATTTTTGTTGCTTTTCTTTGTGTTCTTAGTATTTTCTTCAATGATCACTTGAAAGAATGAACATTAATATTTTTGAATAGTCTTTTGTTATGGAAAGCAAAAGCCTATTAGAAGAAATATAAAAAGTATTCTGTAAAAGAGAACTAGCACTTTGGAAAACTGAAATCCACATACACATTGATTGAAATGTTTTAAATTTTTTCATGGTTTGTTTCTCTATAATCAAAAAATAGTGTGTGGTTGCACGGAATTATAAAACTTGAGGTTATTTCTCAAAAATCAGTGGTTCTTTTTGACTGAACAGACTTTTAGCAAAATCCCCAAATCCATTCCAAATCTCTAACATGTAATTTTATAACCTTTTAAGAATATATATATATATATATATTCAAATATCATATTATGGAAGAAAATAGTAAAATATTAAATGCTAATTAACAACCTGTTGCTGAAATACAAGTCAGAGAAACAGATTTCAGAAGTGGTTTATTTAGTATCTTTATTAATTATCTAGAACATTGCTAAAACAATATATTAATGGCATTCGTGAGTTTTGTTCCATTAGGAGATGTAGACACTAATAAATGCTGAAAGTACCCAGGAGATACAATAACTGTAGCTCTAAATGCATTACTCATATGCTGTCTTTTTTTAATCAGCTGTCTTTAGCCATTATCTCATCTTCCTCACATGTACTGCTAATCGCCTTTCACCTTAAGTCCAAATCACATGAAAAAGACTTGACTTCTGTTACAACTCTATCTCGGAAATTTGCTTAGCTTTAATGTGCATTTGAATGTAAAGAGAAAAATATAGATATGTTTTCTCCTATATCTATCTAGACTTCTACAGCCATCTCTGGATCATCAGTCTATCTCCATGCTCTGCCTTTGACTTTTCAAGATAGAGCGCTTAAGTGTGACTCTTGTAGGAACATGGTGTAGTTCAGTTTCTAACCTCGTAGTCATTAGACTAGAAGAAAGAGTAATGTTCACTGTAGTCCCATCATCCAGAGGAGCCCAGAAACAGGCCTTTGAAAGAAGCATTGCCTTGTACCACCTGGATAAACTGCAAGCACACATGTAGCTTCCACTTTATACCACACTGCCTTGCCATTCCTATGGAAAGACAGTTCATAAGATATCATTTCTCTTATTTCTGAAAATTTTCTGTATTCACTGGAGATAACCACTTTCCCTGAACTCACACCTTTTTTGAATAGATTCGTCGCAGTTTGGCTGACCCTGGCCAATTTTCCTCCTTACCGTTCTTGGAGAAATCAAGGACGCCATACTTAACCAACCATTTGACTGTGTCTTTCAGTGATCAGGCATTTAGTTTAGCTCATCAAGTTCTGGATGCAGTTGATCCCTGTTGATTCAAAATTAATTTTGGGGGGAAAAGCGCTGATTTTGTGGGGGACTTATATTCTGGTGTCTTTGCACTTTAGATACCATCTTTATTGGCCCTAGACATTTTGTTTTGCAAATGTCCAAGGCCTGTATTCCCATGCCTTCCAAGGATTATTACACTTTCTGAGAGCATGCCAAAGAGTATAAGTTGAGAATCTGTCAGAAACATTCACAGAGTACAACATGATTAAATATTAAGGTGCAACGTGGAAAAAAATGGCAGACGAGCATGTTTTCCACAGCCATAAATATTTAGAAAACTCATCAGACTATGGTGTTCCTTTTGGAGTTTTCCAGCTCACATTAGCAGATTGAGGACTCTGTGAAGCCTTGCAGGAAAAAAAGACACTAAAGTTTATTGAACTTTGTTTAAACCGGTTTATTCTAAAATTATTTGTGTGGGGGGGTGTCCAAATATTATTCCATCTTTCCTATTTTTAGGAATGTAGCTGGAAACACCTTTCTAGCACAGACTGGGAGGTATATTCGATTCCCTGGAACAATGTTTCAGTTAGTCACTGCTGTCACTGCCCCACACATTGCCTTGCACTTGCTCATACTTGTTTTCCTTCAAGTATTTAAAATTCTTGATATATTTGAGCTTCCCGTATGTGAACTGAGAATAATGTAACTCCAGTGTCCTGCTCCACCACTGCTGCTGTGAGATCTGGGAATGTTTGAAAAGAAAGCCCCTCATGTCTTCCTCAGGTAGACTTGACAGGAATCCTGTGTATGAGAAACAGCCTCTGTCTTTCTTTGTTCTGTGTTATCTTCTCAGAGAACTCAAGGAGGTGAATCTAAAGAATTCCCATTTAGCAGAAAGAGAAAATCTACTGTCTACCAGGAATCAACGTGAAGACCAAGAATAAAAAGTAGGGGCACCACCCACACCAAAACAGAGGTTGTCCTGTAGAGTCGTAGTTTTGCTAGCAACCAAGGGAGATCCAGACAGCTGTGAGCACACTCTCTCTCACTTTCACCTATGGGTCTCAGAGAGGTGATAGGAAGTCATCTACCTAAGGAAGATAACTCCAAGTCAGCAGAGGAAGAATTCTAAGACTTACTTGAAATCACAATGAGGACTGAGGGATCACCAAAACCTCACACCAGGAACATCTCATTGAATCCGAGTCTTCCTTCTCTACTGTGAGTCCTGGAAACACTCCAGCTGATTTGGCTGCCTACACTACAAAGGCCTTGTCACTTCCTCTTTCAAGTACCTAAGGGATAAGACAGGAAGTATGTGAGGAGCTTGAACACTTGTCTAGGTAAAGTGTGATGCTCATACCCTTTGTCAGAGTCAACAAAGCTCAATACCAACTAAAGGCATTCATTCTTTTTCTTCAGCTACAGTTCCCCATTGCCCTAACTCCTACCCACACTACTGCCTATCACCACCAAACAGTGTTGTGATGTCTCTGTATCAGAACAATCAGCACCACGCAATTAAGCAATACCTTTAAGCTCATACTGAGATTCATAGAGAGACATGATACCAGGAATGCCCAAAAATAGCTCACAAGGCAATAACAGACGAGGATAGGGTGAGGGCGCTAAGGAAGGTCCCAGTACCCTAACAGGCTTTGGCAGACACTGAGAATTTACCAAGATACATTCTGGATTAGAAAAAGACTGTTAATTTCCTTGTCTTAGTTACCTTTTCATTGCTGGCACAGAACACCTGGCATCCACAAGTCAAGGGAAGAAAGGTTTATTTTAGTTCCCAGTTTCAGATGATCTCAGTCCATTTATGGGCAGCCAGCAATGGTGGAAGTGCATGATGGAGACCTGGTGCAAGAGAAGCTGTTTATAGCACAGCAGGTAGGAAGCTGAGGAGTGAGGCTGATCATTGGAACTTCTTTATATGAAATCTGCCCATTCATTTCAGTTGCCAATTTTTCATTGGCTCTTTAATTTTGAGGGGTCTATTTGTGTTTGGGTTCTTGTATATTCTAGTTATTAGCCTCCTGTCTTAGATGTGGGTGGTTCACTTGTTATTAATTTTTTTTTCTTTTTTGCTATTTTGCCGCTTATCTCTTCACTCAGTTGATAGCTTTTCCATGCAGAGACCTTTTAATTTAATTTAATCCCGTTTGTTGACTCTGGGGGCTATTTCTTTTGTGTCGGGTGTCCTAAGAAGAAAATCTTTGCCCACACCAACATCTTTTAAGCTTTTTGCCTATTATATCCTTCAGCAGGTTCAGTGTTTCCATTTCAACATCTAGCTCTTTGATTCACTTTAAATTGATTTTGGTACCTGTTGATAAACGTGTGTCTAGAATCATTCTGCATGTGGATAACCAGTTGTCCCACCACCATTTACTGAAGAGGCTATCTTTTATCCAGTGAATTGCAAGGGCCTTTTCTGCATCAATTGAGATGATTATATGGTTTTTGTTCTTGCTTTTATTAATGTGGTGTATTACATTAATTGATTGATTTATGTATGTTAAGCTAACCTTGCATCCCAGGAATGAAGCCAATTTGGCCATGATGTATGATCTCTCTAATAATTTGCTGAATTCTGTTTGCCCGGATCTTATTGACAATTTTTGCATCTACATTCATTAAGGAGGTCGGTCTATTATTTTGTTTCCAAATTAAGTCATTGTCTGGTTTTGGTATCAGGGTAATGCCAGCTTCCAAAAATGAGTTTGGCAATTTTCCTTCTCTTTCAACTTCATGGAGCAGTTTGAGAAGCATTGGTGTTAACTTTTCTCTGAATGGCTGGTAAAATTCTGCTCTGAAGCCATCTGGTCTTGGATTTTCTTTGTGGGTAGAGGCTTTGTCAATTCTTCAATTTCCATGTTTGTTATTGGTCTTTTCTGGGTTTTTATGTCTTCTTCGTTTGGTTTTGGAATTTCATGTCTAGAAAGTTATCCATTTCTTCCAAGTTCTTAAGTTCATTAGAGTATAAGTTTTCAAAATAATTCCTTATGATTCTCTGAATTTTAGCAAATGTCCATTGTGATTTCACCCACTACATCTCTTATTGTTTTTATACTGTTTTTTCCCTTTCCCTCTCCCCCCCACCCCCTTTTTTTGGTTAGAGCTTTATCAATCTTATTTATTCTTTCAAAGAACGAGCTCATTGATTCGTTGAATTTTTGTATTGATTTTAGTTCCAAATTCAGTAATTTCTTCTCTAATCTTTATCATTTCTTTTCCTTTACTACTTTTTGATTTAGATTGTTCTTGATTCTCTAGGACTTTCCGGTGCATAATTAAATTGTTTATTTGGAACTGCTCTATTTGTTTGTTGTTTGCATTGATAGCTATGAATTTCCCTCTTACGAGTGCTTTCATTGTGTCCCACAGGTTCTTATATAACATACTTCATCATTTAACTCAAGGAAGCTTTCAACTTCTTCTCTGAGTTATTCTGTGACCCACTATTTGTTCAGGAGTAAATTTTTTTAATCTCCATGTGTTTGTATAGTTTCTGCATTTTCTTTTCCTGTTGATTCCCAGTTTTATTCCACTATGACTGAAGGTAAGCAAGGAATTATTTTCACTCCTTTGTAATTACTTAAGTATGCTTTATGGCTTTATGTTTCAGAGAATGTTCCATGTGCTTCTGAGAAAAAAAGTAAAAAAAAAGTAAATTCTGTTGATGTTGTATGGAAAATTCTGTAAATATCCTTTAAGTCCAAATATCCTGTAGCATGGTGTAACTAATATTCTTTGTGAACTTTCTGTCTAGTTGACTTGTCTATCTGTGATAATAGAGTATTGAGGTCTCCTACTATAATTGTATTGGGGTCTCTTTAGGCTTTCATGTCCAGTAATTTTTGTTTCACAAAATTGGATGCCCCAAAGTTGATTGTATATATTGTTAATTGTGGTTTCTGCCTATTGAATTGTTTTCTTAGCCAGTATACAGTATCTATCTTTGTCTCTCCTGATCTTTTTGGTTTAAAATCTGCTGTATCCGAGAATAGTACAGCTTTCTCAGCTTGTTTCCTGGGTCCAGTTGCATGAAGTATTGATTTCCACTCTTTTACTTTCATCCCATATGTTTCCTTATGGGTAAAATGTGTCTCCTGCAAAAAAAAAAAAAAAACTAGTTTTGATTTTTATTTTTTGATCCAATCAGCCAGCCTGTGTTTTTTGATAGGTGATTTGAGTCCATTAACATTCAGTGTTATTACAGTGTTGTATTTGCCATATCCCTCCATCATTACTATGCTTCAGTGTTGATTGTCTGATATACACTTTTTTCAATTCATTCTCTTCTTCCTGCTATTGCCTTTTCTGTTAAGTTTTGGTGCTGTTTGTCTCCCTATCTCTGGTAAGATTCCTTTAAGTATTTCTTGCAGTGCTGGTCTAGTGGATGTGAATTTCTTTATACTTTCTTTTTCATCAAAAATCGTAACTTCTCCCTCTATTTTTAATGATAGTTTTGCTGGATATAGCAGTGTGGGTTTGCATTTCTGTTCTCTTATCTCTTGGATGATGTCCCCCCTGATGTCCTGGCCTTTCAGGTTGTGTTGAGACGTCTGAACTTACCTTGATGGGTTTGTCATTCTAATTACATTCATTTTTCTCTCATAGTTTTAAAATTCTCTCTTTGTATTTTGTCTCCAGAATTTTAATTATGTTGTGTCATGGGAATGTTATCTTCTGGTCAAGGTTATTTGGAGATCTATCTGCCTGCAAAAAAAAAAAATTATATATATATATATATATATATATATATATATATATATATATATATGGATCTGCATTGTCAGAAACAGGAGAGGGGCAGGATAGGGACTCTTCTTCCTATATCTCAGTGGCCTGCATAACCGGCACACTCTGGCTCCCATTTTAGGCTTGGCCTCAGGCTCCCGTTTCAGGCATGATGATCACACTTCTGTCCCTGGGGCATGATGGCTATAGTCAGAGACTATAGAGAGAACAATAGGTGAGTGAGTTATGTGGACTGTAAAATTTGAGAAATCATGAGTATTTTCACTAGAGACAGATGACCATGTCTTTAATCAAACTATCTCTGCCTGGTTCCTATGAAGGCTCCACTGTGGTAACCCTCAGACTATCTGTTCTCTTGATTATTGTGGCCCCAAAGATCTCACAAAGGGTACTTTACACCATGCATGAATAACATGAAATCTGCCTGAGTTTTCTTTTCCATTTACTTTCTTTAATGTTGTAATCAAACATTTATAAGAAGTTGTATTACTTCCCTACATTAAGCAAGTTGCACATTTTTATAATGGAGGTCAGAAAAATATCTTTCACTTTAAAAAATGAGGAAAAAGTCCAGCAGGCCATATGTTAAATATGCCTGCCTGAGACATCAGGAATGAGCTTTCATGTTCATCCTATCAGGCTTGCCTTACTCTACTAAATATGCCAGCGGGCACTGACAGGGTGGCCTGCTATTCTTGTGTGTGAGATCCTCTGCCTTGCAGAATACGCATCAATTCTAGTCAATAACACCACCACTCTTATCAGCAACTGGGAAAAACTCTCGTCATACAGGTGTCTGCAACCCAAGGAGAGAATGGGAGGAGAGTTTCCTTCTACTCACCTAACTGACAGGGAGTGCTAAAAACTCAGATTTGTTCTTAGAGTCACTGGACTCCTCAGTCCAGCTGAGGCTCTGTACACTGACTGGCACCATAAAAGGCTTGACTGAAAAGGCCACTCTGAGCAGACTCCATGACATGCTTCAAACTTATCGTAAAAGTTACTAAGTTTTGGCTTCCCAGGATAGTGTAACAATTGTAGCAAAGACCACACACTGCCCAAGGACAGAATAGCCTTGGGCCTCTTGGTTACCTAGTTACAGCCAATCAGAAAGAGTTAACACCAATCTGGCATTCCTGGGCCTGGGGCAAAGCTAAAAACTTATAAATAGTTGCCCAGTTACAGCTAACCAATGCATCGACGACCCCTTAGACACTACCCAGGCCATTAAAACACCACATACAGTTGGTCACATTCAAACGGCTCCTAAAGGTCATGATTGGGTTGTGACAAAAGTTATGGCCACTCTGCCTCGTCTGAGTGGTCACCATCACCATCATAAAAACTGTGTACTTACAATTGGTTCTATGTGAAATGATGATGTACCTATGTCACATCCCCTGTAACCTCCCCTTCCCCTACCTCATAAAAACCCCGCTCAGTCTTTGTTCTGGGCTTTCCGGACAGATCCACAGCTTTGGTGATGTCTGAGATCCTGAGCTTAAGCCCGAATAAAAGCTCTTGGTTCTTGCATGTGTGGCTGGTCCCCTGGTTACCTGGGGCTCCCCAAAATGTGGGCACAACCTTGACACCACAACCCCTTCTACTCCAAGGTCACTATACCTGTAGGCAAAGGCACTCACCTCCTTCAGGACTAGGAAAAAGCATGGACAAGAAGTCTGAAGGACTGCGACTTCTTGTTCAACCTAGGCAAGGTGGCAACATAGAGATCCTGCCCTGAAAAAGAAATCAAATGATGTGAGATAATAGAAAAAGAGATGAGATAAGCTAAAATAATAAAATCAGACTGAACTTGTATGTAGCTCTTTATGAAAGTCTGGACTTCAATCACCAATCCTGAAAAAAAAAAAAAAATTGACTCACATGTCCCACCTGGGGACACTTCCATGCGCACTGCTGAGGTGAGAATGTTCTGGGAATATGACTGGCTAATCATCCCACATGATCTCAATAATAATGATGAAATTTAGTACAGTCCCTTCTCTATGAAAGGGGTCCCCTGTCACTACTGTGTGTCACACCACCACGGCCTTTCGGGTATGCCTGTTGTAACAGGCCAAGTCCCTCTTCTTCCTGACATACACCCAAGAGGTAATAAGAGTTGTTCTCAGTTTGTTGTCTCTGACATGTGCCCCTACTAAGAACAGAATTTGTGGGTGTCAGTTATAGGCCTCGACTCCTGTAAATTCTGGAGGGCAATGCAGATTTCTCCACATTTCTGTAATCTGGCTGGGAAGAAATAGGTCCTGGGCCCAGCTTGGCTCAGAATGGGCATTCTTTAGGCTAGATTTCCTTCTTGGATTCTTGGAGTCCGCCACATAAAGTAAAACTGTGGTCTGAGGCGGACACCGTGGCACAGCTCTGTGACTGGCAGGCTCATTACGGCGAGTACTAGCACAGAGTGGAAGAGCTGCACTCAGCACAATATATAAATAAATGGATAAATAAATACATAAATAAAATGAGATGAAGCCAGGAACCTATGTGTTAATTCCTGGCGCACAACCTCCCCCACTGCACCCAAATCTACATGGGATTGTTGCAGTGAGGGTTATTTAGTTCAATTCAACAGTGGCTGTAATAGAAAAAAAGAAAGAAAGAAAGAAAGAAAGAAAGAAAGAAAGAAAGAAAGAAAGAAAGAAAGAAACCCCGAGGTCTACCAAAAAAAAAAAAAAACGCCAGGGTAGGGAAAAGCCTGTGCCATCCGTGTGAACCACATGGCTCCTGAAGAGATAGACTGTCCCCTAGCAGCATTGCCCAGGATGATGGTGGAACCCCTGGCCCCGGAATCACCAAGGGGGAGGCTGGAGCGACACTGGAGGAAGAGCCCCGTGCACAGAGCTCTCCCCTACCAAGCACAATGCCCTGAGTTTGATTCCCCAGCACTCCACAGAGCCATGCTTGGCAGCACACACACTCGGGAAGCTGAGGCAGGAGGATTTCCCTGTTTCCTGGCCAGCCCGAACTAGATAGTGAGTTCCAGACCGGCCAGGGAGATGACAGACACCTTGTCCCACATACATAAAACGCGTATGACCAAGGAATAACTACCTCCCTCCATAGTCAGCGACCTCACCTGCACAGCCAAGGAACCCTAAAAATTCCTTCTGAGGAGACCTCACAACAAGGCACCTGGTCCCACCTCCCTGGCTTCACACTGCAAGTCCAGATGAAGCACATCCAGGCACCGAGGCCACAGTACCCCGATGCAGTACAGTGGTGAGTCTTAAAGGGATACAGTATTACAGAGTCCAGTGTGCTCTCTTTGCGAGCCAGGGTCTCACTGTGGAGTCCTGGCCCCTCCTAAACTCACCCTGTAGCCCAAGCTAGTAGTGAACTCATCACAGTCTTCCTGCCTCAAACAATTTAGAATTTTTTCATTAGTATTTTTCAAGTATTAATTATAGCTATTTTGTTCATAAACACATGCTTGCTCTTAGTTATTTCAGACAAAATACAAAAATGTTTAATTTTCCTGTGACTCGGCCAATTAGAAGCTAATTGTGAACAGAAAACACACGGACCATACAGGGACTGGACTTCATGTATGGTTGTGAAGAGTCTAAGCAACCCAGAATGCCAGTGACAGATACTACATCTCTGTCAGGATAGAGAGAGGAAAAGAAGAAATGGTCCTTTGGGGATGTTGACTTCCCTCAGAAGCCATTAGAAAAGAGAGAGAAGCCACCATGATGAGGACTCCAGCGAATGAATGAGAAGACACGAGGAGCCAAATAGAAGAGCTTAGAGTCACCCAGAGCCTCGCATGCAAGGTTACATGAGTTCGTAGAGAGACAGGGAGTAGGTTCTAATGGATGTACCCGGGAAGATCACGAATGCTAAGGAGTGACAGGGCTGAGTCAGAGTTGTGGGGTCCTCAAGTGCCACACCCTTGCTGTTCGACCTTGTCACTCTGAGAGGACAGTGGCCACAGGAGATTCTGCATGACATCCAACTTGGAATCCTTGGGGAAGCAGAAAGTGAAGGGGAGAAGAAAGGTCTCAGACGCAGGAGAACAGATTTACAAGAGTGCTCCCATTTTCCTTTGAGTGCTCATCATGGACCGAGGGTAGCAGGCGCTTTAGAGACACCCCCACATCAGAGGTCCCAGTAAGTTCCTTTACTGTTTTCCCTAGGAAGTCCTAGGCAGGCATGTCAGGCTAAGACATGGGAAGCCTCAGGGAAGTTGGGGCATCTCAGCAATCTGTCCATCATATGCCGGTACTCTAGGGTCTGAGAACTATTATCAGAAAGAAGGAAGAAGAATGCATTTCTTTTTCTTTCTATCTTGTGATGGAATCACTATTCATTGCACACTTGTCCTGAACTCTCCAGGTAGCCCAGGATGGCTACAAACTTACAGCAGTACTCCTGTCTCAGCCTCCCACATGCTAAGATTTCAGGTATGTCAATCCTGCCAGGCTTCTATGGTGCTGAGATATCTAACTCAGGGCTTGTGCTTGAGAGTCGAGGTGTCTAATCACTATGCTCTTTCTCCAGTTCCAGAAAGAGTTTGTAACAAATTCGGACATGAAAAAAAAAAAAGTGTGAGGAGGTGAGACCCACCCACAGAAAGATTGCTCAGAGAACTTTTCGTTCATGCTGGGCCACCAGTCAGAGTCACGGGACTACAGCACCTACTGCTCCTTGGAAGGTTCAGAAAGCAGCGTACCAGCATGCAGTGGGGAGGGCCCTAGAGCTGCAGGAGAAAGATGTTGTGCAAAACCAGTCTGAAGGTGAGGACCCAAAGCTAGAGGACAGTGAGGCTCCAACTTCCAAACCGGCTCTGAGGCCTGTGAAAGTCAGGCTGGGCTGGGCTGGCAGGTGCAGTGGGGACTGTGAGGTGGCTGGGAGCAGACACAGATTTCTGTGCAATGGAGAAACTGACTCAGTTTTCG